>LPNX010358135.1:423484-541348 GCA_001517045.1 Pseudotsuga menziesii | reverse complement strand
ATATATATATATATATATATATATATAAAACCAGCCATGATGGTTCTCGGGGGGGGAAAAGAAGGAGAGTCCACGGGATCAATGGCTGGAAGAAATGGGAATGCCCAAAGGGAAGAACGTTACACACGCGGGGAGGAGACGCGGATCTATCGGTATGTTATTTGGATGCAATTTTTCCCTTCTATATAAGTTTGTTGCTTCCTGGTGACCTGTCTAGAAGTTTTATAACTTACAGTATAAATGATTTAAATATGGACGGAGACTTCTTTTCTTTTTCTGTATTAAATTTGAATGTTACAAACATTGCCGTCATATATTTTGTTTTATTCTGGAGGTATGCGTTTCGGTTTGCCAGAGTATTATCCTTGCCCCATTGAGAACTGATTTTTGGGAAGGGTGACCTTGCTTTGTTTGCTCGGCCTAAACCAATGATTCCTCTCAGCCCTTTGTCCTGGGTTAATAATCGATTGCGTAATGAGTGTTTTTCTTCCCTTTACATTTTTAAGAGGAGGTGAATACAAGTTGATACTGTGTTTTTGGCCTACGCTTCCTACGTTCCTTTTTGTTTAAAAACCCTCTGCATGATGGTTTCTTCATTTGTTGTTTTCTTTTGGACATTGTGGGATTGGGAAATGGAATCTTGTACGGCGGAGGTTCATGTCACGTCTCTGCATAAACGTTTGGCCTTCACTGCCTACATTTCGTGTCTTTAAAAAACCCACTTGGGTATTGGATGCCACGATTGGTAATTGCACAGCGTATGAATGTTCTTTGGATCCCCTCACCATAAGAAAATCGTTTTTGTTTAAGTTAAAATCCCACCAGACCCCAGAATTGCGACTTGAGGAAGCGATGCTTTCACCATACGTAAGGTAGGGTGAAACGGGATCTTCAAATACGTTGAACTAACCTAAATTTTATAAAGGTGTCTGGTTAATAAAAACTCCCCTATGAGAAGATCTTGATATTAGCAGTTTTTCCACATAGTCAAATGGCCTCACGTTCTGAAATATTTTTTCCTGGAAGATGTATCGCCTTATTGCTTTTGGAATAGTGCCTCTTAGATGGCTGTTCTAGACGTTTCAACCTCCTCTGGAAAGAACATTTAGTAATGTAACTACAAGCTGAACCTTGGAGCAAGGAACTGTTGGTATAAGCTGAGTATGGGGTTCGGTAGTGTCAGCTATTCGACCTTTTCTGATGGGAGTTCTATCTCTCCTAATGAGCCACCACTGTGACTATTTGTAATTTCTCTAATGGGTTGTTTGTGTGGTTTTCCTTCAGAATTTTTTGTAAGTCAAGGAGCTGCCTTTTGAAATATTTTTTAATGTAAAAAAGAATCATGCCTGTATGTATTTATCAGCTGCCCGGTCTCTAGAAAAGTTAAAGATGCAGGGATATATTTGTATCTACTTAAAGTCTGGACAGATTGAGTTCCAGTGGAGTATCCCTTAAATGTGATCCAGTGAGGATCATTGGAAAACGAAGGCAACATTCCGTTGTAGATTGTAACCTTTTAATAAAATAAATGCCGTAGGCATGTGACACCCTTTGGTGGACGTAGCCCCAGGGTTGGGGTGAACCACGTACATCCTTTGTCTGTCTCATTTTTCATGCGCCTCAATGTTTACTCTCTCAATGTTTTTCGTGTCATTATCTTGTGTATATGTGATGCTGATCTGCAACTTGATAATAGATTTTGTTTGTGTACCTGAATGTTAATTTGCAACCCGGCTAATAGATTGAATTCATACATATCATGCTGTTCTACAACTTTGACTGCTATTGTAGAAGAGCATTCAAGAGAAAAGTTATTGCAATTGAGTTTCTGGTCTGCACGGGGTATTATTCCAAACACTTGCAGCTTCCAACCAAAACACTAATACATGAAATGAAGAATTCAATTTCTAGACCCAAACTATTCGTCTTCATTTTGGTTTATAGTTATCAGTGTTTGCATGGAACTTACTGCGATATCACAGTTTTATTGTGGTTCGATATGCTTGTGATGTTAATGGAAAACTTAAATGTTAAATCTGTTCTGATTTACTGCAGTATGATTTAAGGTTAAGGATTTATACCAGTGATCTGTATGAGATCTCAATTCTTCTTTTATGTCTACATTTTTAATAGATGATTGCGATTTTCCTTTATGACCTCCTGGATTGTATCTGAAAAGAGATTATAAGAAATCTTGATTGATGGCTGCGTTTCTCAGACGATTTGATTTATGTATTGTGTGGCTGTTATTTTTATTAAACAAAGAGTACAAATGCGTCTTTCATTTTATAAAGAGTGGAATGCGTTATCCTGTTCTATTTGAATGCGATTTGAGAAGCTGAGTTCATCTATTTACCATTGGCGATGGATTTGGGAGAATCTACGGTCCATATTTGTATATGATATTTCTGCGACTTGAAGGCAGCATAAAGTGAAATTTAAGATCGGAATACGCATCATTTGCTAGCTGTGTTTTGGGTGAAAAAAAACTCTGTGTTTGAGATCTACTTGTAGGTTAAATAATATATGTGTGGATGAATTCTTATTTGAGATCGGCATATATATGTTAGTTGCATCTTTATCCATAAAGACTCTGACTGCATCTAAATCTTGGAATGAGTAGTTTGGAATGCTGTATAAGTGAAATTCGTGTGTATTGAATTGTTGTTGATTCCTTTGAGATGATTGAGTGTCAGATCGGTAGAACGAAGAACTACGTATAAACATTTCCATGTTTTGCTTTATGATGTCTTATGGCCCTCTATGTGCATTATCTTTAAATGTATTTTGTTTTCCTTCATGTACATATGAACCTGCTGGGAAAATGGATTGCGTTACTATAAAGGAAAAAGGGTCAAAGAATGTTATTTTTAGCATAATGTTTCATTGTGCGCATACTAAGTCATTTGAAGGTCATTATTATAATGCAATGTTTGTGGTTATGAGTATTACCTTCGGGAGCTACATTTGAGTCTACATTAAAGAAAAATTGTTCAATGAACCTCTTTACAATACAAGTGGTTTTGACATTCCGAATTTATGAAGGGACATGTTTATGTGAGGTGCCATGTAAATATGCCGCTAACAGTATTGACTCATGTGGTAGTAGCTGTACAATAAATAAAAAATAAAAAAATCTACCACCTTTCCGCGCATATTGGCTTCAAGGGCCCACAGGGACACTACATAATGTCCCCCCAATTATGTGTATATACCATTTTCCCTACAATACACATGTGTGTGTGAGGTTTGACTCAGCATTGGAACGGCATACTATAATGTAGGTGGGTTGAAAAGTTTTGATACTCAACATACAATATATGTATCACAAATGTATATGCTTCCAACATATATATGATTTTGCATTTACTATGCATATAGGGTTCCACTATTTTCTGTATGAGGTTTTGTTATACCTTTGGAGATTATAAGCAACTTAAAGGTTTCTACCCATAAATATATATATACATCTCCCATACATATGATATTCCACATTATTATATATGTGCGGTTCTACATATAATATTTTTATATCTATATGCATGCGATTCGTTTCACCATGGGATGTCCCATGATTTATAGGTAGCATTATAAGTTCCAACAAATAATACTTACCTCAAATGTATATCCCCGTCATACATATATTGTTCTTTATAATAATGTTAGAGTGTCCTAGATTAACTTGCAGCGGGAGTAACCTCAGTGTGGTGAGGGTTTTTCCACTGCTCTAGGATGCAATTATGATTCCTTTCCATTTTTATGAGTCGTAGTCGCTCTTGGCTCTTTAAGGTGGGAGGGGGATCTTACATGTACTTAGCATAGGGTAAAATTTTGATTATAGTAGAAAGATATACCATAATAGTCACTATAGGAATTATCTTAATGTAAGAGAGGCATTATGGAAATAATAAAAATTACAATTGAATAACCTTGCTTGAGCCTATAATCATTGAATGACAATGATTGACTTAGACTTAGGAAGTAAGGACAAATTGCATTCCATCTGAAAAAATGTAGTAATTTTACAATAATCAAGCTTATAATATCAAGGATTTTTAGAGGCAGTAAGTTTCCCTACATAATGTAAATAACGATCAATTTAGTACTTTTTGTAAATAGTATGATAATGTATGTGGTTACATTAGTACGTACAGTACGTCGTTAATGTAAGTAAGGAAGTTGAGAACCTGTTAGTAAGCAACTGGTTTGTACATATAAGTAATAGGTTGATATTTTCTGTAACTAGTAAGTTAAAAATAAATTTGAATCATATATTATATTGAGAATGTTTACTATCAGTACTGATGATAGCTCTTCCACGAAATAAAACAAATAGTACAAATAAGTATAATATTTGCAAGCTAATCATGTTAAAATAGAAATGAATATGCGACAAATATTACAAGATTAGACTTCACAATAAGTAGATTTGGTATCGTTAAGCTTGATAAAGAAAGACAATCATTTATCTGAACTTTGCTTACAAGAAAAACTGGAGAAAGTAAACTACTTTACCTCATTGAAGTTCCTTGGAAATTATCATCTTATTTTACTAACATATTATTTTGCAAATAGAAACACTTCTTGATACTTTATGAATTTTTAAAATGTCTTCTTGTTCGATCGTACCTATAAACCTATAAGAACCACCAATATGTCTGTATTAGCATAAATTCTAAGTAAGCCCAGGATTTAAAGTTATATTCCACCCACTTGCCATAAAGTAGACTCATTAGTAAAACTAAAAGAAAAGAGTATGCAAGTAAATCTTATTTACGTTATGAAAAAGAAGTTGCTTTAGTTAACATAATTTGAAAATGTAGAATACTAATCTTTAGACTGTTTCATTTTATGCTAACCATTAGATGTTAGTAAACCGCTATTTCAGCATTTTATGTTATCTAAAAATTTTAAATTTTTGTGAAAATTTGGGGTTTTGAAAAATGCATATTAAGGGCAAGGAGAACAAGGTTGTTGATTCTTTGAGTCGAGGAACTCATATGATTTATGAGGTGAACTTGAGTCAAACCAATGCAGATTTGCATGAGAATATTAGAGAGGCCAATGGAGTTGACCCCTTCTATGTAGATATCCTCAAAAAAATCCAGGAGGATATGTTGTTTCGACTGCAAAAATAATACAAGGTAGACGAACTTGGACTGATATGGTCCAAGGGTCACTTGCAGTATGTTCCAGAAGGAGGGGATTTAAGTCCGGTATCCTCGCAGAATTTCACAGGGTATCCTACTCGGGGCACCTAGGATATCAAAAGATGATATCCACTGTCAAGAGACACTTTTTCTGGCCTAAGTTAAAGGCCAACGTTGCAATGTTTATTGCAAAATGTTAGGAATGCCAGGTAGTCAAAGCTAAGCATCAGCATCCCGTGGGATTACTGCAACCGTTTCCCATCCCAGAATGGAAGTGGGAGGTTATTAGCATGGAATTTATCATCGATTTACTGAAAAGTAAGAAGTAAAATGATTCTATTTTCCTGGTTATTGAAAAGTTGTCGAAGGAAGCACAATTCATTCCTGTGAATTCGACCTATAAGGCCATGAACATTGCTTATATCTTCTTAAAAAAGATATTTAGATTGCATGGGATATCCAAGCTAATTATCTTGGATCGAGATGTTAAGTTCGGAGGGAACATTTGGAGATATTTTTTCTTCAGATCGGAGACACAGTTGAACTTCAACACTGCATATCACCCGCAGATAGATGGGAAGACAAAGAGAGTAAACCAAATTATCGAGTACATGCTTCGGATGTATGTTATGAAACAACCCCACGAAGTGGGAGGATTGCTTGCATATCATAGAGTTTGCATATAACAATGGTTATAAGGCTTCTGCCAAGATGAGTCCCTTTGAGGTACTCTATGGATGAAAGTGTAGAACACCGATTACTTAGGATAGCCCGCTGGATCAGCTCATGTTAGGGCTTGATTTGTTGATGGACTTGGAACATTTGGTTACCAAGGTCCAGGTGAACCTTAAAGAAGCACAAGACTGCTAGAAAAGTTACGTGAATCGTCAAAGAAAGGATAAGGACTATCAAATAGGTGATCATATTTACTTGAAAGTAAAAGCCAAACGAATCTTGTTGAGCTTGGGTAGGTGCAGTAAGTTAGCACCTAGATTTTGCGGACCTTTTGAAATACTTGAAAAGAAAGGGCTAGTGGCTTATGAACTAGAATTTTGCACTCATGTAAGAGTCCTTAATTTTTTCCATACATCTTCGGTAAAGAAATATGTTTATAATACTAAACATGTTGTTGATTAGTCCCTATTACAGGTGGAACCTGATGGGGAGTTTTCCCTGACCCTACTCATATATTGAACAAGACAGAGGTCTAGCTAGAAAATTGTACTATAGTCCAATTGAAAGTGCAGTGGAAGCACTTTGAGGCTAATGAGGTTACTTGGGAGAATGAGGCCAACATGAGAAAGGCTTACCCTGCCTTGTTTCATGATATCGTTTTGAGTCCCTGGAACATGTGGGATAGTGTTGTTCTAAGCGGGGAAGGATGTAATATCGCAAATTTTTGACCTAACAATTATTAGCATGTGCCTATTGATTATGATGATTATCTTGATGTTTTATTTTTATATTGGGTCGAAGACCCCACTGCATATGAACATGATCATTTGTTTTATATATTTGGCATAAGCCAATTATTGATGATATATATATGTTGTTTGTTTTTGTGTTTGGAAAGGATGCTTAAGCACATGATTTATGAGATGTTTTATGTTGCGCGTGGACCCTGAAGCACATGATTGATGTAATGATTAGCAAGGAGCTCTTGAAGACATGGATGAATAATGTTTCTTGTTGAGCAAGGAGCTCTGGATCACCTGAGTGATTAATGTTGTGTTGAGTGAGGAGCTCTAGAGCACATGAGTACTTATATTTGTGTTGAGCAAGAAGCTCTCGAACACATGAAAATATAAGATTTGAAAGTGTTGGGAATAAGACCTAGATCTTTTCATGTTGATGTTGAGCATAAGCTCTGGAGCATCGGATCCTTGGCCATTATATCCCTAGGTGTATCATACAAGTACATCCTAGCACATGTGTTGAGCGAGGAGCTCTGGAATTGCACTGAATTTTAATGCCATGTAACACCCTCTAGGGATCATCGTATATGATGCCCAAAGAAGAAAGGTTAATAAAGTGTTATATTATTGTGTACTTTATACATGTTATGTATAAAGAATTAAATATATTAATAATATAAATAAATGAAATAAAGACGAAGAGATCCATCAATGATTATTTGTTATGAAAGATTAATAAATAGTATAATGTCTATAAAAGTGCAACTAGGAACTACTAGAAAGTTCCTAAGTTAAAACATTAATAATTACCCAAAGTAATTGAAAAGGGTTAAATCAAGAAACCAAGGTTTCTTAATTTAACTGTCCCTTTGACTAAAAAGTATGTCAATAAAGACTCAATCCAAAGAAAGGTTTGGGTATCTAATCTATCCGGTGAGGAGTCACTTTTTTGCTTGTTTTCTCTCAAGTAAATTTTTGAAGAAACATTTCATGGAAGGTAAAGGAAAATGGATCCAGATTTGATACACCAGATAGGAAACCTTACCGTAGGAGCTGTAAGCTACTTGCATGTTGGAGTCCAGCTCGGGGGGGATTTGGATTAAAACCAAGAATATTTCTGAGTAATGGTTTGGAGGAACGTGGTATTCCCCAAGTGATTTTGTCATCAAAATCAGAGGTCATATTTATCTTAATTTGATAATACAGGTTAATTAAAAGTGTGCAGGTCCAGCCATTAAAGGAGCTTCAGAGAAAATATAGGTATGAGTTCTTAGTATGTTAAGTTCATCTCTATCATAAATGTTGGGTTGTTTTATGTAAAGATTCATATGATATTCTAGACCTATAAATGATTGCTCTATCTATACGTTCTAGGGTTTACATGTCTTATAAAATATTAACATTGGGTTGTAGATGAGGTATTATACCAAGGCTAGGTAATGTTTGAGTATGGGCTTATTTTTGCAAATTTCAATGCATTGGCTGATGTTCTTCAAGGGCTCTACACCCTATTTTAATTTCTGTAGTAGAATTATTTATAAAACTAGTTTATCTATAAACTAGGTTAATTCAAACCTGTTATTATTTCTCACTTATTCTTTATAACTCTACTAGAATATTTCATTTGTTAGTAGAGACATGATCAAATTAAATTAGATTTAATCATAGGATCAATATTTAAAGAAATTAATATACCAATTAGATACCTTAGGGTATTAGCTACAAACATAACTACTTTATAGATAAATATGTAAACAGATAAAATCATCATGCATAAACATTTTTGAAAGTTGTATATACATTTAAATCCAAAGATAAATAACTCATCTAAGACCTTTCAAGGTCTGCTATAATAAGAATAATCTAATGTTAAAACTTTGCACTTAAATTATGAGTATCTGAACTAAGTTGTCAAAACCCCAAATTTTTTGAAAAAATTTAAAATTTTTAAATTGCATATAAATTCAATAAATGCAGTCACTAATTGCTTGATTAGTTATATTTTACCAAATTCATTATCTGAAAATACTTGTCGGTTATGTTTAGTAGTAGAACAGTTCTTTTCAGTTTACTGACTTTGTTTTCTTTCCGTCCACAAGGTGAGACTGTCATGCAAAAAGTGGGCTTACTTAGCTTTCGAGCTAATGTAGATAGTTTCTTGTTCTTACAGATTTTCAGGTAAAAGGTTTGGGGTTACTTGACGCAATTCTAAAGTATAAAAAAAAATACAAGTTTTCTGCAAAAAGAAAAGCTCAGTAAGAGATAAATGCCAAATAACTTCCAATGCTTGTTGACGTACATTTGAATAACTATCTTTCTTTCTTGTAGAGGCAATTTATGGTTCTTAATGATTACGGAAGTAGTCCAAATATATTTTATTTGTGATGTGTGGAAATGTCCTACTGAATTTCTTTATAGTAGAGCAATAGTAATAGAGCTATACAATCCATAGTATGATTTCATGTGTAGATAAATACATTACTTAGTACATATAAACTGACAGAAGGTTTATGTATTACTATTTCTATTTTCCAAATCTGAAGTTTAAATGAGCTTACAATTTTACTTCAAGCTTCTTTATAAGAAAACTATACTAATGTTGATGCCTATGATGCATAGAGTTTTATTTCACTCAATAATTGTTTTCAACCATGAATGGAGTTTATCTTCAATAAAATAAATATCTTTCTGAAACCGGATTCATCATATTTTCCTTTTATGTATATAAATGGAACAAGCCCTTAAGGGGCTATAATTCATAAAAGAATACATCACTTAGTTTGTTTTATAGCTTATCTATTTATTTATGGTGAAACTTCTAGATAAATAAAAAGTAACCTAATCTTGCCAAGATATAATCTATGATTAAGAGTGGCACATTATACAGGAGTTGTCACCATGTAATAGTTACTATTTTCCTTTTGTATCTTTCTACCATATGCTACTATTTTATTTTATATAGATAAGCCATTAAGATTAATGTGGCCAATAAAACCAAAGTCATAGTTTTCTCACTAAAAATCTCCTTATATTCTTCCACGTATACTTTTATTTTATGTTGGAAGTTGATTTATGAAAAATCCATCATGCATAACATCATAATGCATTTACCAGCTATGATCAAGCTATAGTTCACTTTTTAATTTACGATTTACAACTTCATAAGGAAATTGCTTCCTTTACAAACCTTTATAAGCTATGGTAAAATGAAACTACTTACCTTAGTATAAGGGTTATAATCTCAACGAGTCAAAAGTAGAGGGATGAAATTTGACTTCAATAAATTATATTCTAGAAGTATAAGGGTCGTCGTGAACTTCTCCATGACCTTGATAATTAGAAAGGTGAGGGTGTAATGATAATGTGTTCTACTTCCCATGCAGTGTTTGTAAAATGGAACCTTCGAAAATTATTGAGCAGGCAATTACACTACTCGTGGAGGGATGCTCCTTTGGAACTTTAGAATCAAACCCGTGGCTTGTAAAATATATAACATATACATGGCGCTATTGTGACCATAAGCTGCACAGTTATAAGGGATCATTCACGAACCCTAAACTCATTGTTACCACCGTAAATCTCGGCCTCCTGCCGCTTTGCGAAGGTGTCGATGCACCTTGTTTGCACCGCTCCTCTGCAAGGTTATTCTCCAAACATTGTCCTTATATTAAGCTTGCCTGAGGCATGTTAAGATAGTGTCATCCTCCAACTTTGCTTCTCTCTTCGGGGTTTAGTTATTTTGTCAGTTAAAGCCTGAAACCCTTAGTTGTAACTGATCTGTTCTTTGGTATTGTTGGAGTCTTGTTCTTCAGTGTTGAGGTTGAGTGTTGTTGTAAGTAAAACTCCTCTCCCTGCCTGCAGTGTGGTTCTTCTTTGCATGGATGGTTGTATCCAGCTGCTAGTAGTTGCATAGCCATAAGAGTTCAGGTAAAAGAATACCCCAACTTCCCTCCATTTTACTGTTTGATTAAGTTATAAAATTATTAACTAGTTTACATATTTTAACACTAGTTTGTTTTCTTGTTGGAATAGGTCTTGGACCTTCCTTCTGTGCGTGTTCTGTACAAGGCTTTAGTAGTAATCATCAGCTCCTAGTAAGCCTGGTTAAACCATGGCACTTTCTCTTTGTGGGATTGCTTCAGGACCTTCGAGCGTTGGCACAAAGAGGCCTGTAACCCTTGTGACCTCAGTTTGTTCGGTTATCTTGTTTGTTACTTAAGGTAGTTGAAGCTGCCCTGGTCTGTGCGAGGGTGCTCCGGCTTTGGCCGAGATTATATAAGTTAATTTCTTTGTGTTTTTAAATGATGTGTGATAAATGATTAAACTGAGGAAAATGTGCTATACCCCTCAGATAGTTATGGGGACCGAGGGCTTGAAAGCCGTTAAATTTTCTATTAGCTTTTACTGTATAAAAACTTGAGGCCGTGGGCTTGTCTTGAGAAAGGGTTTATACCCCTGGACTCTTAATTCTACTGTAAATATAATTCGATAGGGTTTTCACCCTACGTCTAAAATACATATGTATTAATAATGTTTTCTTTATTCGTATTTCTTTATTTACTACAGTACTGAAATTTGAAAGCTTATTTATAATACGGCTTTGAGTATAATATTGTCGATTTGCTGATTTACTGGTATAGATTGGATTTAAAGGGTTAAACCCTAACTTGATATTATTCAGAATTACATATAACCTCTTCTAAAAAAAAATCTTTATTAATTTGTAATACTCTTTTATAACTGTGGGGATTTTAATTAGGTAATACAATAATGGTTAAGCTCGATAGTCGAGCATCCTGCATTTCTGTTATTTAATTCCTGCTCAAATATGCATTTGATATTTTTACTGTTAATAACATTATTAGGGTTTTCTGTACCTAGTTTATAAATTGACTTTCTTGTTAATAAGAATCTGTAAGTACTGATGTATAGTTTATACCCTTTAATGTTATAGGGTTCTTATGTCTTTCTTTTTACAATAATTTTAAGTACTGTTAGTATACTTGTAGCTCAGGCTGTATTATTGGTTCTCGGTTGTACTTAAAGAAATAAGAACACTGCTTTATGTTAATATTGAATAATATTCCTATAATGCGTAAAATAAAAGTATATTATTACTAATATAATAACTATATTATTCTTGTGAGAGTACTAATGCCTCTACATTAATATCCTTAATTTATTTCAGAAGCACATTGAAAATATCACTTCGCTGTTTAATTCCTATGCAATTTATGCTAGTACTATATATGTTCTTTGATAACTAATTTGTCTTATTAGTTATGATATTTATTTATATACAAATAATTTAATTAACTCTTTCTAAAGTCTATCTCATAAGCATAGATAGTAACATTCATTCATGCTCTGAGAATAATAAATCAAATTAACAGCTCTAGAAACTGTTCAAGCTCAATCCAAATAAAAGGAAGAAAGTAATGAAATGACTACATCACTAACATACATAAAATCTAGACCAGATTGGTTCGAAAGTAGGATTTAATCATATTTTAACTATTCCTACTTTCAGTTTGTTATTTGACATATAATAATGAAATTATTCTAATCTGGAAGAAAGAAACTGTATAGTTTAACAGTAAATAAATTTAATCTAACCCTACTCTAGAGTGGTTATTATACTCTTCTATTTGTTCATTACAAATAATAGAATTACTGAAAGTAAAATACTCTACAAGGAATAGTTTTGTCTATGAGCACATGCTATTGTCAATAAAACAAATATTTCTCTTGATAATAGATAAAGAACAATCTATTATTCTACAATCTCATCATACCATATTCATCATAATTTAACCCTTGTGCTGGAGTATGGTTTGGCAAACCCAAATGTGGGAAAACACAGTGGGTCTTTATTTTTCATCAAAAGACTCTATTAGTGATAAACTAAAAACATTTACCTCACTAAACCAGTTAAATATTTATATCAGAAACTACGAACATAACATTCAACCATTGACAGTTATTAAAACAAGACAGTTAAGTGACAGAACCTGTTTAATCCTTGGACAACAACAACAATGGGACGTCGTTCCTCCCTACCAACTCCTAGAGAGCACTCAAACAGCGACTCCTGAGGACCCCCGAGCTTGCTCTAGTCTCCCTGGCTAGAACTAGGTGCAGCAATAGTCAAATACTAGTCTTCAAGCTCAGTATCAAATTTGAACTTATCAGTAAGTTCTTTCAGCTAACAAGTTGTAATAAACCAAGTTACTGCAGCATTCCTCTCAAAACAACTTCCTTACTGTTTTTCGCTTTTTTCCCCGAATGAAATTCCTAAATAGCATTCTCCTGAATGATTATTCTCTGGAAAATATCTGACCAACCCCTGCTCTATTCATTGGGTACTTTTTAAAAGATTGCCTAGGTGTTTTTGGGTTAGTTTTCATTTATTGAGCCACCTGCTCTGATCCCACTTTCTTGGGGGATCATGACCCCAATTATAGGGAAGTTTCCATATGCAACTTAGGAATTGTTTGAGGATGCTTCCACTTGTCTTTTTCCCTCCACCTAGTTCGATCCACCAGTTTGACCAGTAACCTCTTATTAATAGCTCTCCCAATGCTGTTGTCTCCACTTTTTATTTATTAATAATAAAATATTCAGAATTACATTCCACTTCTTTTGACTCTGCTGAGTCATCAATTCCTACTTTACATTAAATTTAACATAATGTATCAGGAATATAATTAAAACAATTAACATTATTTTACAAAATTGGGGTATGTGACATACAGACCCCCTTAAAATGTAACATCGTCCTCGATGTTACTTATTCTTCATCGTTCGCAACCTCCTGGAATAGATTCGGGTATGCCTCCCACATCTTACTTTCTAGTTCCCAAGTAGCCTCTTCAGGACTAAGGTGCTTCCATTGCACCTTCACCTGTCCAATGGTGTGGTTCCACAGAGTAATTTCCCTCCTCCCGATGATACATTCCGGTTCCACAAGAATTTCTCCTTCTGGTTCAACCTGTACAACATTCCAATCCACCACATGAGTAGCATCATGAACATACTTTTTCAAAACAGAGATATGAAAAACATTATGCACCTTCAAATTAGGCGGTAATGCTAGCTGATATGCAACTTGACCAATTCTAGATAAAATTTGAAACGGACCACGGTAACGTGGTGTTAGTTTTGCACAACTCCCAAGTCTTAGGGAGCTTTTCTTTGGTCATACCTTTATAAACACATGCTCACCTACCTGGAACTCTTTGCAAGTTCTTTTTAAATCTGCTTGGCTCTTTTACCGATCCTGAGCCACCTTCAAATTTTCCTGCACTTGTTTGACAATCTCTTCCATTTGTTTCAATAATTCTTGTCCTAACACCAATCTATCTACTGGATTATTCCAGGAGATAGGAGTGTTTCATTTACGTCCATACAAAATTTCAAATGGACTAAACTTAGCTGATGACTGATAGTTATTATTATATGCAAACTTAGCTAAATGCAAGTATTCCTCCCACTTACCTGACTAATCCTTAACATACATTCTTAACAAATCCTCCAGCACCTGATTCACTCTTTAAGTTTGTCCATCAGTTTGAGGATGGAAGGAGGTGTTGAAATTTTGTGTTGTGTTTAATCCCTTAAACAAGGATTTCCTTAAATTCACTGTGAATTTAGGATCCCTATCTGAAATGATAAGCTTCGGTACACCATGTAACCGAAAAATCTCCTTTAAGAATATGTCAGCTATGTTGGCAGCAGTGTAAGTAGTTTTAACAGGAATGAAATGTGCTGCTTTGCTTAATTTATCTACCACCACCATAATTGAGTCATTCTGATTCTGATTTCTGGGCAATCTAGTAATAAAATCTAAGCTGATTACTTCCTATTTCCAACTAGGAATAGGCAAAGGTTGCAGTAAACCAGCGGGATGTTGGTGTTCTGTTTTCACTTGTTGACAGTTGAGACATCTAGCTATATATTCAGCTACTTTAGATTTCATATTAGGCCAGAAATATTCCTTTCTTAACATGGTTATAGTCTTTTGGTAACCTGGATGTCTTGAGTAAGGTGTTTTATGAGCTTCGTCCAGAATCAGCAAGTTAACCTTAGGCACATTAGGCACATACAGTTTGTCCTTAAAAAATAAAAATCCATCTGTATTTAGATTATAACCTTTTATTAAGCTTTGTGTAGGTTCTTCTTTAGCTGTAACTTATGATTTTTGATAAATTTCATCATGTTTTACCCCTTCTGTAAGTTGTTCATTTAAATCAGAAGCATAAGTGTTGATTGTTGCTGTAAAGTTCAGCTTTTCATTTCTGTTTAAAGCATCAGCCACCTTATTTTCATTTCCTTTTATGTGTTGGATTTCAAAATCATATTCACTCAAGAAGGCTAACCACCTTGCTTGTCTTGCATTTAAGTTTGGTTGATATAAAAGGTATTTCATTCCTTTATTATCAGTCATTAAGATAAATTTTCTGCCTATTAAATGATGTCGCCACATTTTTAAGGCATGTATAATAGCAGCAAGTTCTAAGTCATTAGTCGCATAATTATTTTTGTGAATCTTTAACTTCCTGGAGTCATAGGCAATGACATGCCCGTCTTGAGTCAGCACGCCGCCTAAACCATCATTACAGGCATCTGTCCATACCACAAAATCCTTATTAGGATCTGCTATTCTTAGAATAGGCACACTTGTTAATAAGGTTTTTAATTTCTTAAAAATTTCTTCACATTTTAAGTTCTAATCGAATTTCTTGCCTTTCTTTTGCAAGGAAGTGATCGGATTACCTATTTTTGGAAAGCCTTCAATAAATCTCCAGTAATAAAGGGTAATTCCCATAAATGACCTAACATCTGTTACGTCCTTTGGAACTGGCCAATCTTTGATTGCCCAAATCTTTTTAGGATCGACTGAAATCCCTTCTTTATTCACTACGTGACCTAAGTACTGGATTTCATCTTTAAAGAAGTCACACTTGCTAAACTTCGCGAAGAGCTGTTGCTCTCGCAACTCTTGTAAAACTATCCTTAGGTGTTCTTTATGTTCTGCTTCAGTTTTAGAGTAAATTAAGATGTCATCGATAAACACGACAACAAATTTATCTAATTATTTATGCATTATATTATTCATTAAGCACATAAAGACAGCTGGGGCATTGGTAAGACCAAATGGCATTACGACAAATTCGTAATGTCCATACCTTGTTCTGAAGGCTGTCTTGAAGATGTCCTCATCTTTAATTCTTACCTGATAATATCCTGATCTCAAGTCTATCTTTGAGAACACCGTAGCTCCACGTAGCTGATCAAATAGATAATCTATGCGGGGCAACGGATATCTGTTTTTAATAGTCATCTTATTTAGTTGACGGTAATCTATGCATAGTCGCATATTTTTGTCTTTCTTTTTGACAAATATGACCAGTGCTCCCCAAGGGGACACACTAGGTCGAATGTAAGTCTTATCTATTAATTATTTTAACTGTGATTTTAGCTCATTAAGTTCTAAAATGTTCATACGATATGGAGCTTTTGAGCTAGGTACAACACCTGGCACCAGCTCAATAGTGAAATCCAGTTCCCTCCTAGGAGGTAATCCTGGAATTTCTTCTGGGAAAACATCAGTAAATTCATTTAAAATAGGAATATCTTCTATTTTTAACTTATCCATTTCATATTTACTTGCCTCATCTGTAATAGTTACACCATAGGCTTTACATCCTTTTCTGACTCCTCTTTTAAGTTGTCAAGTAGAAATTCGCCTGATTACAGTTTTCCTAGGAATACCTTTAACCGTTACTGGTTGTTCATTACTATTTACGCACGTAAAGGTTTTATTGTAACAGTTTAAAACTACCTTATGCTGTTCTAACCAATCCATACCAATCAGTAAATCATACGAGCCAAGTGGAAAAAAATTAAGCTTAACTGTAGTTTTAAAATCATCCCTAAATAAAGCGCACTCTTTCACATAACAGGTTACTTTCCTTTTTGCCCCAGTGGCTAACTGAACTAACCAGGAACTATCAAACTTTTCAACAGTCAATTTACACTTTTCCACTATCTGAGGTGAAATGTAACTAAGACTAGATCTTGGATCAATTAAAATGGTTACAGGATTTTGGTTAACAATAGCTTCCACTTCCACCATGGAATTCTGATAGTCAGCTTGGCGGTTCTCCAATGCTGCATTTATTCTAGGCATAGTCCGACAAGTTCTCCAACAGTCATTTCCTCTTGCACAGTGTGAATATTGTTGACTGATTTTTTTTTATTTGGGTAGAACGAGGCATAGTGCGGGCCAGTACATTCCCAACACTTAACAGGCTCCTTTCATTCAAAACTCTTAGTGAAATTCCCATGATTACTTGCAGCTTCCTTGCCCTTGAAGTTATTCGAATTATTGGATGCACCATTTCTATTTCCCTGAAAGTTTTTATTGTTAGAATAATTTCTGTTCTTATTATTCTTGAAATTCTTCTGGAGTACAAATTTTTTCTTCTTAAACTAAGGCTGATTGTTGTTCTTTTTAGCCTTCCAGTTGGCTATACCCTCTTTCTTCTTGTTCTGCTCAAAATAGAAATTTGCCTTCCTAATGGCTTCTTCCAGAGTCCTCGGGTTATCATACTCAATTCTGTCCTTGATGTGGTATGGTAGACAACTGAGAAACTACTGCACTTTAGGTTTCTCATCTACTAAGTAAAGTACATATCTCAGCAAGCTTAAGAATTTACTATTTAAATCCCTCATAGTCATCGAACCTAACTTCAATTCGTAAAATTCTTTAGCCCTCTCTTCATAATATTGTTCAGACAGAAATTTCTTCTTGAAGTACCTTTTAGAAGTACTCTAATTAATTTCTTTTTCCTTAATACCCTTGACTCTCTTCAGATCTTACCACCATATGTCTGTTTTCCTAGAGAGATTATAGATCGCCATTCTTGCCTTCAGCTGACTTGAGTAGTTATATATCTGAAAATAATTCCTCATCCCGGATAACCAGGACTTTTCTTCTTCCCCTTTTTCAGTATCTCCATTAAAAGTTAGGGGCTTTATTTTTTTAAACTTCCTGGAAATCTCTTCATATGGTCTGTACGTCTTCTTTATGTCATACAACTAAGCCTCACTACTGTCACTAGAAGTGTGGTAGCTTTGTTGTTCCCTGAACCCTTCAGATAATGAACTACTTTCAGCTTTTGCCAGCTTCATCTTTTTAGATCCTTTCTGATGACTAGCTTCCTCAGATTCGGATCTTTTGCTCCTCCCTTCTATCTGGAATTTTTCCATCAAAATTTGGTTCAACTCTTCCTGAGTCTTCAAAATCCTCTCGTTGTCCTTCTTGACTGATTCCATTTCATTCTTCAAATCCTTTATAGTCTGCATCAGCTCTAAGGAGTGAGCAGTTATCTCTTCTAACATAGGTTCTCTGGGCAATTGCCTTGTCTCTGTGTTTGGAGACTCATCCTGAGCATATTCTCCTAGTTTCTCCATACCTTCCAATTAAATTCACGAAAATAAATTTTTCTGTTCTTTAAATACAACAGAATATATGTTAGTACATTATTTTACTATTCTATGGAAACTAGTTGGGCCGCATCAAGGCCTAGTATTTGAACCATGCTTTGATACCACATGTCAAAACCCCAAATTTTCCGAAAAAAATTAAAATTTTTAAATTTCATATAAATTCAATAAATGCAGTCACTAATTGCTTGATTAGTTTTATGTTACCAAATTCATTATCTGAAAATATCTGTTGGCTATGTTTAGCAGTAGAAGAGTTCTTTTCAGTTTACTGACTTTGTTTTCTTTTCGTCCACAAGGTGAGACTGTCATGCAAAAACTGGGTTTACTTAGCTTTCAAGCTAATGCAGATAGTTTCCTGTTCTTACAAATTTTCAGGTAAGAGGTTTGCGGTTGTTGTCGCAATTCTAAAGTATAAAAAAAAATACAAGTTTTCCCCAAAAAGAAAACCTCAGTAAGAGATAAATGCCAAATAACTTCCAATGCTTGTTGAGTTACATTTGAATAACTATTTGTCTTTCTTGTAGAGGCAATTTATGGTTCTTAATGATTACAGAAGTAGTCCAAATCTATTTTAGTCATGATGTGTGAAAATGTCCTACTGAATTTCTTTACAATAGAGCAATAGTAACAGAGCTATACAATCCATAGTATGATTTCATGTTTATATAAATACATTACTTAGTACATATAAACTGACAGAAGGTTTATGTATTACTATTTCTATTTTCCAAATCTGAAGTTTAAATGTGCTTACAATTTTACTTCAAGCTGCTTTATAAGAAAACTATACTAATGTTAATGCCTATGATGCATAGAGTTTTATTTCACTCATTAATTGTTTTCAACAATGAATGGAGTTTATCTTCAGTCAAATAAATATCTTTTCAAAATAGGATTCATCCTATTTTTCTTTTATGTATATAAATGGAACAAGCCCTTAAGGGGCTATAATTCATAAAAGAATACATCACTTATTTTGTTTTATAGCTTATCTATTTATTTATGGTGAAACTTATAGATAAATAAAAAGTAACCTAATCTTGCCAATATATAATCTATGATTAAGAGTGACACATTATACAGGAGCTGTCACCATGTAATAGTTACTATTTTCCTTTTGTATCTTTCTACCATATGCTACTATTTTATTTAATATAGATAAGCCATTGAGATTAATGTGGCCAATAAAACCAAAGTCATAGTTTTCTCACTAAAAATCTCCTTAGATTCTTCCACGTATACTTTTATTTTATGTTGGAAGTTGATTTATGAAAAATCCATCATGCATAACATCATAATGCATTTACCAGCTATGATCAAGCTATACTTCAGTTTTTAATTTATGATTTACAACTTCATAAGGAAATTGCTTCCTTTACAAACCTTTATAAGCTATGGTAAAGTGAAACTACTTACCTTAGTATAAGGGTTATAATCTCAATGAGTCAAAAGTAAAAGGATGAAATTTTTTTTCAATAAATTGTATTCTAGAAGTATAAGGGTTGTCGTGAACTTATCCACGACCTTGATAATTACAGAGGTGAGGGTGTAGTGATAATGTGTTCTACTTCCCATGTAGCATTTGTAAAGTGGAACCTTCGGAAATTATTGAGCAGGCGATTACACTACTCATGGAGGGATGCTCTTTTGGAACTTTAGAATCAAACCCACAGCTTGTAAAATATTTAACATTTACATGGCACTATTGTTATCATAAGTTGCACAGTTATAAGGGATCATTCACGAACCCTAAACTCATTGTTACCACCATAACTCTCCGCCTCCTGTCGCTCTGCGAAGGTGCTGGTGCACCTTGTTTGCGCTGCTCCTCTGCAGGGTTATTCTCTAGACGTTGTCCTTATATTAAGCCTGTCTGAGGCATGTTAAGATAGTGTCATCCTCCAGCTTTGCTTCTCTCTTCGGGGTTTAGTTATTTTGTCAGTTCGAGTCTGAAACCCTTAACTGTAGCTGATCCCTTCTCCGGTATTGTTGGATTCTTGTTCTTCAGTGTTGAGGTTGAGTGTTGTTGTAAGTAAAACTCCTCTCCCTTCCTGCAGTGTGGTTCTTCTTTGCGTGGATCGTTGTATCCAACTACTGGTAGTTGCGTCACCATAAGAGTTCACGTAAAAGAATACCGCAACTTTTCTCCATTTTATTGTTTGATTAAGTTATAAAATTATTAACTAGTTTACATATTTTAACACGGGTTTGTTTTCTTATTGGAATAGGTCTCGTCCATTCCTTCTGTGGATGTTCTATACAAGGCTTGAGTAGTAATCATCACCTCCCAGTAAGCCTAGTTAAACCATGGCACTTTCTCTTTGTGGTATTCCTTCGGGACCTTCGAGGGTTGGCACAAAGAGGCCTGTAACCCTTGTGACTTCAGTTTGTTCGGTTATCTTGTTTGTTACTTAAGGTAGTTGAAGTTTCCCTGCGTTGTGCAAGGGTGCTCTAGCTTCGGCCGAGATTATATAAGTTAATTTATTTGTGTTTTTAAATGCTGTGTGAGAAATGATTAAACTGAGGCAAATGTGCCATACCCCTCAGATACTTATGGGGACCGAGGGCTTGAAAGCCATTAAATTTTCTGTTAGTTTTTACTATATAAAAACTTGAGGCCGTGGGCCTGTCTTGAGAAAGGGTTTATACCCCTCGACTCTTAATTCTACTGTAAATATAATTCTACAGGGTTTTCACCTTGCGTCTAAAATACATATGTATTAATATTGTTTTCTCTATTCATATTTATTTATTTACTACAGTACTGAAATTTGAAATCTTATTTATAATACGGCTTTGAGTATAATACTGTCAATTTGCCAATTTAGTGGTATAGATTGGATTTAAAGGGTTAAACCCTAACTTGACAGTATTTAGAATTACATATAGCCTCTTCTAAAAAAAATCTTTATTAATTTGTAATACTCTTTTATAACTGTGGGGATTTTAATTAAGTAATACAATAATGGTTAAGCTCGATAGTCGAGCATCCTGCATTTCTGTTATTTAATTCTTGCTCAAATATGCATTTGATATTTTTACTGTTAATAACATTATTAGGGTTTTCTGTACCTAGTTTATCAATTTAATTTTTTGTTAATAAGAATCTGTAAGTACTGATGTATAGTTTATACCTTTTAATGATATAGGGTTCTTATGTCTTTCTTTTTATAATAATTTTAAGTACTTTCAGTATACTTGTAGCTCAGGCTGTATTATTAGTTCTGGGTTGTACTTAAAGAAATAAGAACACTGCTTTATGTTACTATTGAATAATATTCGTATAATGCGTAAAATAAAAGTATATTATTACTAATATAATAACTATATAATTCTTCTGAGAGTACTTATGCCTCTACATTAATATCCTTAATTTATTTTAGAAGCACATTGAAAATATCACTTCGTTGTTTAATTCGTGTGCAATTTATGCTAATACTATCTATGTTCTTTGATAACTAATTTGTCTTATTAGTTATGATATTTATTTATATACAAAGAAATAATTTAATTAACTCTTTCTAAAGTCTATCTCATAAGCATAGATAGTAACATTCATTCATGCTCTAAGAATAATAAATCAAATCAACAACTCTAGAAACTGTTCAAGCTCAATCCAAATAAAAGGAAGAAAATAATGAAATGACTACATCACTAACATACATAAAATCTAGACTAGATTGGTTCGACAGTAGGGTTTAATCATATTTTAACAATTCCTACTTTCAGTTTCTTATTAGACATATAATAATGAAATTATTCTAATCTGGAAGAAATAAACTGTATAGTTTAACAGTAAATAAATCTAATCTAACCCTACTCTAGAGTGGTTATTATACTCTTCTATTTGTTCGTTACAAATAATATAATTACTGAAAGGAAAATACTGTACAAGGAATAGTTTTGTCTATGAGCACATTCTATTGTCAATAAAACAAATATTTCTCATCATAAGAGATAAAGAACAATCTATTATTATACAATCTCATCATACCATCTTCATCATAATTTAACCCCTATGCTGGAGTACGGTCTAGTAAACCCAGATGTGGAAAAACACATTGGGTCTTTATTTTTCATCAAAAGACTCTATTACTAATAAAATAAAAACATTTATGTCACTAAACCAGTTAAATATTTATATCACAAACTACAGACATAACATTCAACCATTCACAGTTATTAAAACAAAACAGTTAAGTGACAGAACCTGTTTAAGCCTTGGACAACAATAGCAATGGGAGGCCATTCATCCCTACCAACTCCTGGAGAGCGCTCAAACAGCAACTCCTCAGGACCCCCGAGCTTTCTCTGGTATCCCTGGCTGGAACTAGGTGCAGCAATAGTCAAATACTAGTCTTCAATCTCAGTATCAAATATGAACTTATTAGTAAGTTCTGCCAACTAACAAGCTTTAATAAACCAAGTTACTACAGCATTCCCTTCAAAACAACTTCCTTACTATTTTTCTCTTTTTTTCCCCAATGAAATTCCTAAATAGCATTCTCCTGAATGATGATTCTCTCGAAAATATCTGAGCAACCCCTGCTCTATTCATTGGGTACTTTTTAAAAGATTGCCTAGGTCTTTTTGGGTTAGTTGTCATTTATTAAGCCACCTGCTCTGATCCCACTTTCTTGGGGGATCGTAACCCCAATTATAGGGAAGTTTCCACCTGCAACTTAGGAAGTGTTTGAGGATGCTGCCACTTGTCTTTTTCCCTCCACCTAGTTCCATTCACTAGTTTGACTAGTAACCTCTTATTAACAGCTCTACCAATGCTGTTGTCTCCACTTTTTATTTATTAATAATAAAATATTCAAAATTGCATTCCACTTCTTTTGACTCCGCTAAGTCATAAATTCCTACTTTACATTAAATTTAACATAATGTCTCAGAAATATAATTAAAACAATTATCATTATTTTACAAAATTGGGGTATGTGACATAAATGAACGAAGGAAGCATCATGACCATCGATGTGGTCCTTTACAAATATTTGATCATAAATTCATATAAAAGAATCCATAGTTATATCTTTTCCATTTATACATAACTTTTAAACGAAATTACATAACTCATCAAAACATTACCATAAACAAATTAAAATAATACATCTTACACAGTAATCATAACATATTAAATAGCATCGAAATCATATTATAAACCAATGTATTACAAAAAGGAATGAGAATCGAATCATGTGGGCATACAAGCCTAGCCTCTTTTATTTATTAAAATACAACTCATCACATTAATATCCAAATAGATTCATACCATATGGGGTTTCATTTGCATAACACACTACGGCCATGCTATACATAACCTGTATGCAGGAAACCAAATTTATAAAGCACCACCATGCTGTTAATACAAACGATGATTTCACTATACAACGACCTCGACCAACATTTAAATACACAGAGTCCATTTACAATCTAAACAACAACAATGAATGCCATGGTGGTGTTATAACCCTGGCTTCTACAAAACCCATGAATTCATAACATTAAACAACCAATAGATGCTACACATAGCATTCAGCTAAGTTATAGAAAATTCCAAAATAAAATTACACATTATGATTTTTATAACCGACTACTCTCGTAACGAATCACCCTTAAACTAATCATTAAATTATATACAGTAAATATACAATAGAGATATAGCAGCCACAATGGGGAAGGCTCAAGCCATCCACGGCTTGGTATTTCAAACCCATGGCGTTCACCATTACATCCCAATAAAATTATTCAATACATAAAATTTCACAACGGCGTATGCAAGTTCCTAAATCTCTCTCATTAAAACATTGAACACATGATACACATTACACAAGCAGTAACCAAAATAACAATGATCATTATAAAAAAAATGCAGAGCATATACATCATACACAGTGTCTCCACACAGGCATGCCAATGGGGTATGGTACCATTGCAAGCAATGGTGCAGCCCATGGCTCAAAGGCCCAAACCATTTATACTTACAAACCCAAAATTTATATGCAGATCCAAGGGAAAACACGATTTTACCCACAGCCAGAATCCACTGAAACATTTAATTAAAACCCAAGTATGTAATATTAAGCCTGAAGGTGAAACTGAAATCGACAGCATAAAACCCCAACCAAGAAACAAATCCAAACGCAGTCTTCCCAAGACAACTGAGAGGTAGCAATTATATACTTTCTCATGAGCATATCGTTCCCACATTGCAAACACTTGGAGTTGACAATGAAGTATGGAGCCACCCCACTTTCACTACCCTATCACCTGTAAGCAAAATCGAAATACGATCTGGGTGAGAAGTATGACCACATTGAAATGTAACAATGGAAACCATAATAATGATAATAAACCAACCAGGATCTTACCTGCATGACAATGGAGGTCACGTCCATTTCCCCTACACAGATAAAGACCAAACCCCAACCCAAACTTTGCAAAAGACAAAACCATCATGTTCCCAATCCCTAAGCTTGGGGCTTTCATGTTTTTCCAAGAGCATTGAATGCATGAGCTGGAGTCCATTACGAATTCTCAAACCCACTCTCCATATTCATGAATTGTTGTTTTCGTGACCTCCATTTCCCATACCAATGCTTAAACCCTACCAAAATATGATTTCCACCTTATGTTATATCACCACCCTATTTCATATCACCATGAACATTACAACTTATACACTATAGCAAGGTTAATAGATTATAATGACAAGGTTTAAAGTGTAGATTCCATATATGGTCTATGCTACCCTTAAGTCAACCCCAAGAATTATGTAATAATATAAGGTATGTACCCAAGGTTTAAGACCTTTTAAAATATGAGTCTTAGGTTAAAACCTAAACATAATACAAATACAATTAATCCCTAGGCATAGTCTTAGTGAACATGCCATATGCAATATGCCATGTTTTGCAATTTTCCCTCATAAGAGAATCAAGATATGAATCTAGTTCGAGTTAATAGCCTACACATATAAAAACAAAAGATATTATTAATAGTTTTAATAAACTAAACATAAACATAATTAATACCATGATGTCAAATGAAGAGTTATAAGACCCGAAGGAAGCATAAGTACTTAACAAGAACTTTAGCAGTGATAGCTAAAATGACGAGAATAGTAATTATACCTATTATGATTTAGAGCTAGTAAAGGAACCAAATCCAACCAATACTATGTTGTTCAATATCAAGGATTTTTGTACTCTTTAAATAAGTTTCCATTGCAAGCTTGAACGGCATGTAAAATAGAATAGGTTCCTTAGTTCATAGAACTAAGTAAACCTGCAAGCCAATAAACACCTTTACCTCTCAAACCGTCATGGGAGAATGAGTCATGCCACTCCACCCACTTTGTTTCCACAAAAAAAGATAAGTTAGGACTCCATAATTAACAAGAACGACAATCCAGAAAGGACAAAGCATATAAATCCAGTAACGACACATAAGCAACAAAAGTGTAAACATAGTACTAAGTAGTAAACAACATTACAACATCATCAGTAAAATACATTACAAATAATGACCAAAAGTAAAAGACAGAACCTAAGAACAAATTACGAATAAACAGAGGTATATGAAGTGTATGATAGAGTTCCGCAAGTGAAAAATTTTCTGTATAGGTAGTTTTTCACTAGCCTATAAATTCTTTTTTTATTTTCGATTTTTGGGGACGTTACATTGTGAAAAATTGTAAATATGTAAAGGTTATGGGATAAGGAAGGTATTCCTAGGGGTACATGAAAAGAGGCTTTATTGTTAGTATTCTTTGTTTTCTATTTGTTAGGTGTATGGGGATTATGGATGCTTGAGCAGATATAGAACAAGTTTTTTCCACTTGTTTTGTAAGACTTAGGTCTAATACTTATCTTAAATGATGATAAAGAAAACATTGGTTGTGGAAATTATGATCATGTGACGAATGATCTGTTTATTGTGTGCCTCTAATATACTATGTTTATGTTTATCTTGTCAAAAATGTTTGATCTGTCACTATGAATTAAGAAGTATGTTAACACTAATCTATTAATTGTTTGTGCATGCATATTATATGTTTTGTATAGATGAGTCACTCTGAATATGTTATATATATCCTTGCACATTTGTTAAAAGGGTTAAGTGAGATTATATGGTTCCTCCTATCATTTAACAATTGCGAAAACTAGTTCCTACAATCCCCCTAGATACCTGAGGTGGGACTTCATCTCCTTGCAGGTCATGCTTAAATGGTCAATATCTATGGGCTTTTCTAGTGAATTAATGTTGAAAAAAGGATTTTAAGAATATGCACCAACAAAAGGTTCCATTGCTGTGAGCATGATCTACAACTTAAAGGAATGTAGAGACCAACTAAGGAAGAGATATATCAATAGCACACAACAAAGGAGTATGAATTTATTACAGATAAGAATAAGAACCCAAAGGATAATCCCATAGGATTGGTTATAAGGGTAAGCATTTACAGGTCTACATATGATTTGCTTTGGTGAAATCTTGATAATATTGGATGAGTGGATACTAAGGCTAGCGAAATCCAAAAAAAAAGAAATTTTAGTCCCAAGGGAATTGGATCCATGAACTCATCCAAAAAATAAATATGACAAGTAATAATAACTCACTCCTACTTTATTTTGGGATAGATAGTTTATTGCAGGGTTAGGTTATAAAAAAATTTAGACTGCACCTAATTTTGTAAAGGACCATGTGGAAGATATTTGAAATCATTATCTATGTGGCTCAAAATTCTCATGTGTGATAAGGCGGTTATGTGCTTTGAATATGATCATTGGGCTGCAATATATTCCAAGCACTCATCACATTCTTGATTGCTAACTTAATTAATATCCCAAGTGGATACCAAGAGGTAAATAAGAAAATCCTTTGCAAATTCAAGTTGGAAAATAAAGGTTTCCAAAGTAAGAGAAAAATTATTTAAGGGACTCGAAGGAAATTTGACATTTATTTTTCCATGTTTAAGGGACATTGTAATAAATGCAACATAAAAACCCATGAACGATTGTGGCATTGTTTGGTATAAACTTGCGTAATAGCTTTGAATTGACTTGATGGCATTGCAATTGATGAAAAGTAGTAGGATGTGTATTTAAGGATTCGATTGAACCTTGATAGTGTTAATGGACATACCCTTTCTATAGCTAAGAAACCCCAGAAATTAATGGGTAGGAATACAAAAAAAAAATCAAGGTTAAAGAATATGTTACACTTACAAAATTGGATGAGCAACTTGCAAATATGTTCTAGATAATGTGATTGTTTCTTTGAATGAGTAGTGAGGTCATCAAAATATCCAAGGATTATCTCTATCATGTCTTAAAATAAATATGAAATGGTGCAGTGAAAGCTAGATCCAAAATTATCGAGTCCAAATGTCATGACTAGATATGGAAATGTTACTCAAGAGGAATTCAAGGTAGTTTTGTAATCACCTTGAGGATGAATTTGGATCTAGTTATAACCCAATATATCGTCAATGAATAATATAAATGTATCTCTTATGCATTTAATATTGATATAGTTGATTAGGGGGGTGGAGAAATTGTCCCAAGACAATCTTGATTTAGTTTGTGAAAATGATTACAAACATGATTGGTGCCTACTTTTTTGTTAACTAGAATGATATTAGATAACTAGGTGGTATATGTCATTGGATATATGCAACATACATTCAAAAGGTTATCAATCTTCACATGTGGTTGGGTGAACAAGCATTTTTTTGGAACACTGATTCTACAGAAGAGAAAGTGTTGATGTTATAAACCACTATGGAAAGCTAAAGTCTCAGAATTTGAACCTAATACAAGGAAAATATGTCACGAAATTAATGAAAAGGAAATTTATAGGTTGCAACCTATTCATAGATGTACGAGGCACTTGGAAAACATTTTGACTGACACTAGGTTTAATAGGTAAGCCTAGTTTTATAGTGGTTGATATATTTGTCAGGTATCCCCATAAAGGAATCTAGAGAAAGGATTTGATTCTCAAACCAATCAATTTGTTTTAGGGAAATACAATATTTTTAACTCAATTAAGAACTAGTTTTAAGAATCACTTATAAAATGTGAATCTTATGGGAGGAAATATGCTCGATAATCCATGCCATCCCATGGGAAGTTAAGGTTGGTAATTTATTTAATGATCTATTTTTTATTCAAAAGGATGGGATGGAAAGTTCATGGGGGTCCATTCACCCCTAAATATTATTATGACAATGATGGCGTGGATGAAGTGGATGACTCACATGACGAATAAATGTACTTGATACATTGATTTCCTCCATTGGGTTAGTTAGGTAAGGTAATATCTTCAATACTGGTTATCTACAATTCTTGATGTATAAAACATGTAAGGTTTCTTGAATTGTTTGGAGATATATACAATGTTGAGAATAAGGATCCTACATACCACATAATACATATGCATTTCTAGTATTGAATGCATGATTACATTATGTTTTTAGCATCAATAAGCGACATGTGAATGACATGATTATTGAAAGAAATATTATTTTCTTGTGGATGATATGATTATGCTAAATATGAGACTCTAGAAACCAATCATTTGTGTGATTGAAAATATTACAAAGTGTACAGTTTTGGGTTCCCTAGGAGGTATTGTAGAAGTGGAAGTAATGCCCATGTTCACAGTAGAATGATATTTCATCTTATTTGTTTTACCCCTATAATTATTTTTGGGAGGAGGGTAGGTGTAATTTGTGGCATCCTTCATAACCGTAAGTGGTGTTGCATGAGGAGTACTGACCTTTTACAATAGGGTTAAGACTATTTAATGTGTGGGATTGGGGTTTTGTTGTGTAAGATACTAAGTCAAGAGGCCTAGAGTAAGCCCTTAGAAATTAATATTTTCCACCACAAATGTTCATAGAATCTAAAGTGGAGAGAAGAGGAATGGTAAGTTTTGTGTATGGGCCATCCCACTAGTAGATGATCTTCCATGGAAGTAGGACTAGGATAAATGTGTTATGGAGGAATAGGTCTCTTAAAAGTAATTGTACATAAATATGAGACATATTATTGGGTTATAAGAGTGGGAGGCCAAGAAAACGATACCAATAGAATCCTCTATGAATAATTAGGTACCAACACTATTGAATTAAATCATGGAGAGGATAAGTTTAATTGTAGTCAAGATAATGTCAAGATTGAGTAGACCCTTGGGATCACATTAGGTAAGTTTATCAAGCATGATTGGTAACTTCCAATCATGAGGCCCGGGAAATATATGTCTAAACTATATAGAAGATATTACATTCATACAATACAAGAAATATATGACGAATTAGTAAATTATAATATAACATAGCATCTACTTTGATGTTAATATCAATTAGGACTGTCTTACTAGTGAGTTCACTACGAAAAGTTTGGGTATTAAATCCCTTTATTTATAAAGGTCCACCATCATATGCGTATAATGTCATAAGGTGTGCAATTAGCTTGGGTAAACTTTGACTCTTATAGATATGGGTTTACATGACATATGTGGAGGCTCCTTAGTAATTGAGCAATCATTGAACAGTAAAGTTTTTTATGGCTACAAGAACCTAGAAGTATAGAAAATATCGAATTTAGTGTTAAAATTGATATCAAATAAATTTCACTAGTTAATACTTATTAGAATGTATAACTCCCATTGCATGGGGCAATTCTAGTGAAATTCCAAGGTAGAAAATGTTGTAGGGAATTGTGCGAAGTAATTAATAAAACTATATTTATGACCAACTATCATATTGGTGTTATGGGTTGTGTTACACAAATGGGCCTTATAGGTATTTGGGTTAGCATTAACATTAGTATTCCAAGGTATATGTAATATTCCTTATGATAAGAGAAGATATTCCGCTTTGTAAAATCCAATAAGTTCAACTAGGATACAATATTAACAATGTTAAATATATAGGATGACATTGCCAAAGGTCAGGAAGATGTTCTAGTAGGATGGTCCCTTTGATTGAATGATCTATATGGATTAGTAGCATGATCCATCATTGATTGTAGTATAACACTGTCTTATGGTAGAAATAGGCTTTTGTAGTGTACCCACAAAACTATAGACACGATTTCTTATTTAGATTTGAAATTTCTTCCAAAAATGGCTTAAGATGACTTTTATCAAACACTTTACATATATATATCCTTAGCAATGGATGAGATGATCTAGCTTATATATTTCTTCAAACACTTTGATTGCATCTATTTAGTAACACTATTTTAAGCTTTAATACCCCTTGGAATATGCTAAATTTGAACCTAGAGAGACCAACTCAAATTTCACCATAGAAATTATCTTTCTGTACAAATTTATCCAAACATATCCCAAAAAACTTGAATTTGCTCAAAGGAATCGAAATTCACTCAAACAAAAGCAAATCATACCAAACATCTTACTAAACCATCCCAACCAAACTCAAAACCTCATTAATATATGTTAGAGAATGTTTATGGAAGTTTTACACATTAAAATATACGGTTGTACAACCACAATTGCATATCTACACATAGATCAACCAATAATTCAAATAATTGAACACAATATGGGAAAATAATTGTAAATATTTATTATTAAATGGATAGAAGTATAAGTACATAGATGGATTCTCTAAAATTTGAAAATACATAGAGAAATATTCTATAGAAAGAGGAGAGATGGGTACAAAAAAATAAGCAAGGATGGAAAGTGAAATATTGCCCCAAACGAGAGATATGCTCCTAGAATGCTCCCTCTATAGGAATATTTTGATCCCAAGTTACATAAATGATTTTTCTAGTGCACCCTCAATAAAATAAAAGTAAAATACAACCAATATGAAATTCCACATAATATTTGAGCACCCAATGGTGCACGCTCCTCCATGAGTACAAATTTCAATATTAAAATCTGAATCATGAATACGGTGAAATGGCCATATCTCGTAAAATCATAAACCCTTTTTGATGGAAATAAACGTTTTCCAAACTAGAAAAAATTATTTGAACACAATGGAAGAGGTATAACAAACTAGGACCTCATATAATTATAGAAAAGAGAATCACCATTTCAACCCCTCCAACACTAGTTAATTATTTAGAACACCAATAAGAACATAACTTCTACACCAACACTAAGCAATTTCAAACAAACCCAAGAACAACCAAACCAAAACTAAAGATTCCCAAAACATTGTTAAATCCTCTAACCTACAAGAACATACTCCAAATTCATATTAATGAATATCTATGGGGAAATCTTGATGATCTCTAACAATAGTCTATAATGAAGCACATTGAAAAGATCTATATTATCTCTCTTCTTGCGTCATCTAGGTTAAAATATATAACCACCAAAACTGACCACAAATGTAAGGGACACATCACCTAACCTTGAAATCCTCAAGTCCTCTCTAACTCCAAAATACAATATCCATTTTATTTTCCAAATGAGCACTTGTTGATTAAGTTGTCATTGACGGCAACAGTGTATAGTTATTGATCCCAACATGTCCTTATGCCCCTTGAGGAGTTTGTGAGGTTTAAGTAAGTGTTAGTTTCTAAGGAGACCTTTTGACCTTTTCCAATACCATGTTTGAATCCTTTAGAGCCCTCGGAATAATGACAAAACCCCTGGACACCCTATAGAGTGTGTAAGTACACCATAGATGTTTTATAGTTCCCTAGTTGTTTCTCTAGTTTCCTAGTACTAGAAATTATGCCCCAATACCATGAAAAAGTGTCCTTGGTGGGTTGAAGAAGTTACAAGAGTCCAAATGACCCTTTAAGTTGTCATTTGTGTTTATTGAGGTCATGGTACCCTCGGAGAAGGTCTAACAACCCCACATGTGATGCCATCATGGATCTTGATCCTTGGAAGTCTCTCGATGTGATTGAGGTGGTTGAAGAAGCCTATGAAGCACCTTTGTTGATGAAGAATCCTTGCAGAATCCGTTCAACTCGAATTTGATGGATTAATGATCCTCGGCCCCTTAAAGGTAATGATGTTTTCATTAATGACTTGATGAAGACTTGGAACCCTTTATGAAGATATTTGTAATATCCTGAATTTTGACCTAACACTTATGGGCATAAGCCACATTGATTATGATGTGTCTATAGGAGAATCTTCTTCCAGCAATCTTCCACTCGAAAAAAAGAATTTTGACTCTTTTTTCGAAGAAAATGAAGTTGAGCATATAGTGTTCCAACTACGATGCATTACATTAATGTCAGAAATATGAAAGGAACAAATATTTCTCTATTATAAGTCAATATTTTGAAGATTAATTTATGAATGGCACTTTAATCCAATCAATTAAATAATCCCCTTTTCAAGTTTCCATTTTAAAAAAACGGGAAAGAAAAGAATTCCATGATAGAGGATATGCTTATAATAAACTCACGAATCAAAGACATCTTGTTAATATTATCTTTGAATATCCTCCAAGTAATTTTTTGCATATCGGGATTTCTAGTGGCATTATGTGGGGAGAAACCTACTAATGGATTATGCAATTGGATATTGAAACAAGATAAATAATTGTATGTGTAGATCCTGCAAACTTGGAAAGGAAACAATGGTGAGAATGGAAAAAGGTATTCTTGGATAAATTATTTCATAGAAAGGACTACACACAGAGAAAACAAGATTCCATATATTATCTCCAACATGAAATGGAAGTTGCAAGTTGCAGCAAAATTGAAACTTTGGTTCATATTTAAGTTAATATTTGTAGGAACTATACTCAATTTCTTTGACCCTCCAGAATATATAGAGAAAACAAGACTGCTCAAGGATAAGCACATAAATTTTCTAGGAATAATAAACCAAACACAAAATTAAATATTAAGCTATATTCCCAATTTGATAGTTAATTTGTAATGCCAAACCTTGAAATGGAGAGGTGAGATGTACATAAGTGATTTTTCATATTCTTTTATTCTAAGACCGATGATCTTTTCGATGATCTTTATACTAATGAATCTAAGCCACACACCTAGGACCATGTTCTGATGGTAGTGAAAACATGGTGGACCCCTACAAGAACCGCTACAACAAATAATGTTTTGTATATATATTATCAATAGTGTCACATTCATATATGATTTTATGAGATGTTTAAATATCTTTTGACTAAGTACTGTTAATTTTGAGTCATCAGTTTACGATATTTCTTTGTATAAATAGGAGGTACCACGCCATTGTTATGCATTCCAAGTCTTAGAGTTGAATCTGTTGGCGTGAGTTCCGCAATCAGCCAGAAATCTTAGATTTAGGGATCCCTTCATTTAAGGCCATCCTGGGAGACGGAACAGGGAAAACAGTGGACGGAATGGAAATTCCCAGATTGCCGCTGTTGATTGTATCGGGCTTGCCGAGTTTTCTGCAACATTCCAATGTCTACGCCTTTCTGCTGCGATTAGTAATGGATCACTTTGATCCATTATAAGATGCAACGTGGATACTGGGAAATTAAGTTTTTAGGAACTTGAATTGAAAGAAAGTTACGATTTGACATGGTATTAGAGCATGATCTTGGGTTCCCTATTTTCAGATCAGGCAGGGGTCAAGATTTTGCTCGGCCTTCATGGCTGACTCCACCGAAAACATCCTTGATAATCTAACATCAAAAATGAAAGAGGTTTTGTCAAGGGTCCATACTTCTTCCTCTCCCATCACTGATTCCCCGATGGTTCCAATCAGCATCAAGTTGGATGGTTCCAACTATGGATTATGGTCTCAGGTTGTTGAGATGTACATCTCAGGAAAAGACAAACTGGGATACATCAATGGAGACTACCCCCAACCACCAGAAATGGACCCCTCCTTTCGTAAGTGGTGCACTGAGAATGCCATGGTGAAAGGCTGGTTGATCAACTCCATGGACCATTCCTTGGTTGTGAACTTTATTCGCTACCCAACGGCTAAGCAGGTATGGGATTCTGCTGCCACAACATACTTCGATGGAACTGACACCTTGCAGGTATACGAGCTCAGACGTCGTGTATCTCGAATGAAACAAGCAGGCGGATCTATAGAAAAATACTATAACGATCTACAGGGTTTGTGGCGAGAGATCGATTTTCGTCAACCGAATCCAATGAAATGTGCAATTGACATACAAAGCTACAACTCCATTTTACAGGAGGAGCGAGTATACACTTTTCTTGATGGACTAGGTGATCGATTGGATCATGTTCGGAGCGATTTTCTTCGCCTAAGACCTTTCCCTTCAATTGAGCAGGCATATGCTCACGTTCGAAGGGAAGATCTCCGACAATCTTTGATGATATCGGGAGCAGAAGCAGTGGCTAGTGGTGCTGTTATGCCCATCAAAGGCGTGAAATCTGGCCAGTCACAAAAGTCTGGGTCCTCCTCATGATCCAAAGGTCATTCTGATGGCAATAAGTGCACTCACTGTGGGAGTACAAAACATACTCGGGAAACCTGTTTCAAATTACATGGCGACCCAGACTGGTGGCACGAATTACAAGCCCGAAAGAAACGAGATGCTCCTGCAACTGAAGACGTCCCAGGTCGAGCAGCGGTGGCCACAGCTGGATCTAAACTCTCTCTTATTCCCATGGCTGAAACTTCTACCTCAACCCCAGATCAAGGTAATTGTGGTCAAGTTTTTTGCAGCTCTACTACTCGGAATGATGGTGCCTGGATTATCGACTCCGGAGTGATGGATCATATGACATTTGATCCAAATGACTTCTCCAACACAACTCAGCCACAGAGGACTTGCATTGCCAATGCCAATGGGGCCACTTACCCAGTCACAGGGGCTGGAACCGTGCCCTTGTCTCCCTCTCTCTCTCTAGCTCACACACTTCTTGTTCCATCTCTCTCCAACAAGTTGATGTCTGTGAGTCAAGTTACTGAAGAGCTTAATTGTGTTGTGCTGATATACTCTACTTTTTGTCTTCTTCAGGATGTTCTCAGCAAGGAGATTATTGGGCGTGATACTAAGAGGGGGGGACTGTACTACCTTGATGACTTCAGCCCAGGAAAATCAAATCACATGCACCATCAAACCAGTAGCCATGAACGGCAGATTTGGCTATAGCATAGGTGCTTGGGGCACCCATCATTTGGCTATCTCCAGCATCTACTCCCATCTTTATTTTCCCGTTTCGAGAATGTGGACTTTAAATGTGATACATGTATCAAGGCTAAAAGCCAACGAGTTTCTTATCCAGTTAGCTTGAATAAAACTAATACTCCATTTGCATTGATACACTCCGATGTGTGGGGACCATCCCCGAAACCTACTTGCTCTGGTCACCATTGGTTTGTAATTTTTGTTGACGATTGTACTCGAATGACATGGCTCTATCAGCCAAAAACCAAAGATGAAGTTTTCACCATTTTTCAAGCATTTCATGCTATGGTTCAGACACAATTCTCTTCCAAGATAAAAATTCTTCGTTCCGATAATGGTGGAGAATTCATCAACAAAAGATTTCAAGCCTATTTCCAACAACATGGCCTCCTCCATGAGTCCTCATGCTCTCAAACACCACAACAAAATGGTGTCTCCGAGAGGAAAAATCGGCATATTTTGGAAACATCCCGTGCCCTACTCCTTGGAGCAATGGTGCCGAGTTTCCATTGGGGGGATGCTGTGGCTACTACCGTGTACTTAATCAACCGTATGCCATCTAAAATTTTACACTTTAAAACCCCCTTACAAATCCTCTCTACTCATATATCCCTTCCTTCAATATTGATGCTTCCTCCTAGAATTTTTGGGTGTGTTGCTTTTGTCCACCTCCACAAGAATCAACGTACCAAACTGGACCCATGTGTCGTTCGGTGTTTATTTTTGGGATATGGTTTACATAAATAATGCTTTCGGTGCTATGACCCCACTACCAACCGAACCTATATCACCATCGACGTTACATTTCTTGAGTCCGAGACTTTCTATCGTTCACCGGTACCCAATTCTTCCCTTCAGGGGGAGACTCAAGTAGAAGAAATGAATTGGTTGATGGCCCCCGTGGGTGAGCATGGAACTGGAAATAGAGAGGTTGAACTGCATAAGGTACCACTAGAGATTGAATATGTCGAATTGAGGAATGAAGAAGCCGAAGAACCTTGAAATGAAGAAGCCAAAAATGAAGAAGCAGAAAATACAGAGTACGCTCAGTCCCCTCACTCCTCAGTACCCGAAGACCCTCCTCCTCCTGAGAATGTGCCTGAGGTAAGTACTCCTGCTGCACCTTTACATGCTAATATTTTGGATTCCTCTACTGGTTATGTGTTTCCTTTTAGAAACAATCATGGGAAACCACCAAACAGATACAACCGAGATGAAGAAGGAAGGAAGTCCAAGTATCCAATTGCAAATTATGTATCTACTCAAGGTCTGTCCAAGCCGCTCAAGACTTTCACTCAAACTCTATCCTCCTACCATATTCCCAGGAGTGTTGAAGAGGCGTTATTTGATCTAGAGTGGGCGCAAGCAATGCAAGAAGAACTAGAAGCCTTAAAGAAAAATAATACTTGGAAGTTGGTCCCATTACCGGAAGGAAAAAAAATAGTGGGATGCAAATGGGTGTTCTCTGTAAAATACAAGGCTGATGGATCAACTGACCGATACAAGGCGAGACTTTTGGCGAAGGGTTTTACCCAAACATATGGCATAGACTACTCAGAAACCTTCTCACCAGTAGCTAAACTGAATACTATTAGAGTCTTACTATCTCGTGCAACAAATTTGGACTGGCCACTACATCAACTCGACGTGAAGAATGTTTTCCTTCACGACAACCTTGATGAGGAGGTATACATGGATATTCCACCAAGATATACAGGATCGGCTGGGAACAAAATTGTTTGTAAATTGGAGAGGGCATTGTATGGACTAAAACAGTCACTGCGAGCATGGTTTGGCCGACTTAGTTCAGCTATGAGGAAGTATGGCTATCGTCAAAGTAACTCTGACCATACTCTCTTCCTGAAACACCGACAAAGCAAGGTGATAGCATTAATAGTCTATGTGGACAATATGATAATTACGGGGGATGACACTGATGAGATCTCGAGGCTACAAGAACAATTGTCTACTGAATTTGAAATGAAGAACTTGGGAGGGCTTAAGTATTTTTTGGGAATAGAAGTGGCAAGGTCAAGAAAAGGCATATTCCTCTCTCAATGAAAATAAGTACTAGACTTATTGATGGAAGTGGGATTACTAGAGTGTAAACCTGTGGATACGCCGATTGTGCAGAACCATAGGCTTCGAGAATATCAGACCAGGTGCCAGCCGATAAGGTGAGGTATCAAAGACTAGTGGGGAAGCTCATTTACTTATCTCACACTCGTCTAGACATTGCTTACGCTGTAAGTGTGATAAGCCAATTTATGCATAATCCAAGTGAAGACCATATGGCTGCTGTAATTCGAATTCTCCGCTATCTAAATTCATCACCAGGAAAAGGACTAATGTTCTCCAAGAATGCTCATCTGAATATTGAAGGGTACACGGATGCAGACTAGGCTGCGAATATCTTGGATAGAAAGTCTACTTCAGGCTACTTTACATTTGTGGGAGGAAACTTAGTTACATGGAGGAGTAAAAAGCAGAAGGTGGTAGCATTATCCAGCACTGAAGCTGAGTTCCGAGGCATGGCTAAAAGATTATGTGAGCCTCTTTGGCTTAGAGGTTTGCTAACAGATGTCGGTTTTTCTCTTGACTCTGCAATGAATTTATTCTGTGATAACAAAGCTGCCATCGACATATCTCACAACCCAATTCAACACGACTGCACCAAGCACGTGGAGATAGACCGACATTTCATCAACCAGAACCTGGAAGAAAAGATCATTCAGTTCCCTTTCGTTAAATCTGAAGATCAGTTAGATGACATTCTTACCAAGGCGGTTTCCAGCAGAAAATTCAATGACTCACTTGACAAGTTAGGTGTTAGAGATATCTACGCACCAACTTGAGGGAGAATGTTGGCGTGAGTACCGCAATTAGCCAGAAATCTTAGATTTAGGGATCCCTTCATTCAAGGCCATCCCGGGAGACGGAACAGGGAAAACAATGGATGAAATGGAAATTCCTGGATTGCCACTGCTGATTGTATCGGACTTGCCGAGTTTTCTGCAACATTCCAATGTCTACGCCTTTCTGCTGCGATTAGTAATGGATCAGTTTGATCCATTATAAGATGCAACGTGGATACTGGGAAATTAAGTTTTTAGGAACTTGAATTGAAAGAAAGTTACGATTTGATAGAATCTCTATGTATCCTCTCATACTGCACTTGTATGCGATCATTGCATATGAAAAACAAATATCTTCAGTGTAATTGATTGTAATGTCTTTGATGATCTTTGCCCTCTGAATACAATCAAATTAAACATATATGTATTATCTAATGTGATTTTTCCTGTAATCTATAAATGATGCAAAATTTATATTAATTACTACTGTAGGAATATGGAATTAGAATTTAAGTTGTAGGACTAGCAAGGTTTAAGTCATACTCTTAAATGGTTACAATGTACGTGCCAAGTGTCTTATATTTTATGATGTGCCTACTGATGAGATAAAACACCAAGTTTCAATTTACTATGACTTTCGTTTCTCTCACGAGGATGTAATGGTGCATCTTTTCAATAGAGAACGCAATCCATAATGGAATTTTTATCATCATGGTGGTAAGATAACTATGGTTAAAATGAGATGTGTATCGCATGCATATTTTGTTAGAGCAAAAGTTTTAGACTACTTTTTGGATTTGCGCACAAGAAATGGAGGAAGCGATAAGTCATATATGGAGCAAGAACATGCAAAAGGTGAAGTTAGTTAAACACTTTTAGGTACTATTTGTCCACTTTTCCCGAGTTAACTTTCACTGTGTGTAGTATCTCAAATTTTGGACCTAACACTTATCGACATGTGCCTCTTGATTATGATGATTATTTTGATGTTTTATTTTTATATTGGGTCGAAGACCCCACTACATATGAACATGATGATTTGTTTTATATATTGGGTGTAAACCAATTATTGATGATATATATATGTTCTTTGTTTTTGTGTTGGGAATGGACCCTCAAGCACATGATTGATGAAACACTTTTAGGTACTATTTGTCCACTTTTCCTGAGTTAACCTTCACTGTGTGTAGTATCTCAAATTTTGAACCTAACACTTATCGACATGTGCCTCTTGATTATGATGATTATTTTGATGTTTTATTTTTATATTGGGTCGAAGACCCCACTACATATGAACATGATGATTTGTTTTATATATTGGGTGTAAACCAATTATTGATGATATATATATGTTCTTTTTTTTGTGTTGGGAATGGACCCTCAAGCACATGATTGATGAGATTTTTTGTGTTGGGCGTGGACCCTGAAGCACATGATTGATGAGATTTTTTGTGTTGGGCATGGACCCTGAAGCACATGGTTGATGTAATGATTTGTGTTGAGAAAGGAGCTCTCGAACACATAAAAAGATAAGATGTGGAAGTGTTGGGCATAAGCTCTGGATCCTTTCATGTTGATGTTGAGCATAAGCTCTCGATTATTGGATCCTTGGCCATTGTATCCCTAGGTGTATCGTACAAGTACATCCTACCACAAGTGTTGAGCGAGGAGCTTTGGAAATGCACTAAATTGTAATGCCCTGTTAAAGCATTGAGTATGGGCTCTCGTAAGCGCTAGGGGTTACTGAAAATAATGTAATAAATTTCGAGTAAAAAAGACTCGAGAAAAATATTGATCTCATCATACTTATTTATAAGTGATTAAATGAAATTTTGGATTTTTGTATTTTCATTAAAGTACTGAAGAGATACCATGTTATACGAGGGAAATCCAACATGAAAGGATGTTTAGAGTGGCTTAATCTAGTAGACCTAAACTATCTACCTACTTGACCTTAACGAAGAAGTGTCATTAAGTCTAGGGATCATGGTATATGATGCCCAAAGACAAATGTTAATAATGTGTTATATTATTATGTACTTTATAGATGTTATGTATAAAGAATTAAATATATTAATAATATAAATAAATAGAAAAAGAAGAAGAACTCCATCAATTATTATTTATTATGAAATATTAATAAATAGTATAATGTCTATAAAAGTCCATTTAGGAACTAGTAGAAAGTTCCTAAGTTAAAATATTAATAATTACAAGTTATACCTGTAAACGTAAGCTACATAGTCGAAACCCTAAACCAAAGTTAATCTTTACAAATAAAAACATTTAAGCTAGAATACATTTATTTGGATTATAATATTAATAAGCCATTAAACTACTATAGACTCTTTACAGTCCTTTTAAGGACACATGAGAAGAAAAATGTATAGATATAACTTAAAATTATCACAACACACCTGTAATATAAAATAAAATAAATTTATCAAGTAGCAGAACCAATTTAAAATAAATTGAAAGATTTATTTAAAGAAGGGTTTCATTCAGGAAAGCAAATAAGTAAACATTAATAATTACACTATGACTGAGTTACATTCTTAAAAAAAAAATAACAATATTTTATACAAAATATAATAGACAGTAATTTTCATTATTAATAGTCAAATAGGGAAAACCCTAACTTACATAGAGTCACCATACAGTATCATTGCAAAATGAGTCTGTCACATGCCCCAATTTTGCAAAATAATATTATCTTATTTGATTTTATTCCAAGAAATTATGTTAAATTTTATGCTAAGTTGTAAATGATGACTTAGCACAATCAAGGATATTGAATGTAATTATGAATATTTTAATTATAAATAAACAAAAGTGGAGAAAAAAGCTTGGGAGAGCTGTTAAAAGGAGTGTTACTTGTCAAGTTAGTGGAGGAGACTCGGTGGAGAGCAAATAGACAAGTGGCATCATCCTCAAACACTTCCAATGTTGCAGGTGAAAACCTCCCTACATTTGGGTTCATGATCCCGCAAGAAAGTGGGATCAGATCAGGTGGCTCAATTAATGAAAACTAAACCAAAAAGACATAGGCAATCATAATAAAAAATCCCATTGAAGAGACCTGAGGCTGCTCATTTCCAGGAGGAGAATCATTCAGGTGAATATACTTCAAAGGATTTCATTGGGAAGGGAATTTGTGGAAGGTGTTTGAGGGGTAAACTGTAGAAAGTGATTTAGTACAACTATTCAGTTGAAGGATCTTGTTGTTGATTCCATAGTTAGTACTGAGTCATTGGACAAGTATTTTGTTGCTTGCTCCACTAGTTATCAGCTAAGGAGACCAGGAACAAGCTCGGCAGTCTTGAGAAGTCATTGTTTGAGCACTCTCCAGGATTTGGTAGGGAGGAATGGCCTCCCAACGCTATTGTTGTCCAGCTTAAAACACGTTATGTAGTCTTCTATTTACTATATTAAATGTGTATATCTGAGAATGAATGAATAATGAATAATTTGTATGTTTTGTATTGAACTATTAAAGCTTGTATTATTTTAGTTATTTGAATGTTGAATTTGCACTTGATGAAAAATAATCCTACCTGTGTTTTCCCACGTCTAGAATGCACCAGACTATACTCTAGCATAGGTAGGATAGTTTAAATTAGATGAAGGATAGGAAATAAATCTGAAATGAATAGAGTTATTTATGTTTTTTTAGAGTATCGAAATCTTTTCTTGCTGTAGATAGTTGCTTCCAGAAAAGAACATTAATCCGCCTAGTTAGGTCATTGTTAAAGCCAGACTGCGTATTAAGAATGCTAGAAAAATAAATTGCCATATTACTTTACTGATAGCAATGTGTTCGAGTAGGTAAGTTATCCTTTTACACAGTACCTTCTTTTATAAACTATACTTCTAACCTGAAATAGAGGAAATAGAAACATCTAAGTTATAATGCTTATTTATTTATGTTAAGTAAGGGTTTAAGTATGATTCTTTTAGTGTATATCATTTGCTAATATTAATAGCTAAATTAACCTTCAACTATTCGAACCCTAAGTAAGGTTTGGTAACCTCATTAAATTTGAAAGACAAACTAATTCAAGATAAGGAATATCTTAATAAAGAACTTATTTAACTCTCACAGTATTCTTTTCCTTAGAATCAAAACAACTAAAATACATTAGTAACCTATGCTTTAAGTATTATTAATCAAGAACTCTCCTTTAACTTTTAGAGACAAATTATATATGTAAAGGAGTAATGATAGGGTTGAAAATCCTCATTTCTTTTTATCAAGCTTACAGAAATAATCCTACGAATAAACTAAACTATTATAGACTCTTATTAGTCTTTATTAATAAAGTGTATGTGCAAATACATACGTAAGAAACTATAGTAAATTTGCAGATAACATTATTAACATAAACAATATTGTTTATAAACCAAAAATTCTTTTAACAAACTCAAGAAATATTTAAAGAAAGAAACAAGATTATTTCCTTAAACACTAACCTAGAATTCCCCGAGCCATTAAAACAATCTTAAATTCTTTTGAGAGTAATAAAAAATAATTAAATAACAATAGAGAAATTATCTTCTTAAAGGTTATATAGGGTAAAAACCATAGCTCGTATTTCTGAGCAGAAAGTACCTTGTAATCTTATATATGCAAATCCATTACAGTAGTAACCCAAGATAAGTAGTGAACTTAGTTCTTTTTATATAATCATGACAAGAACAATTTAAATTCATTTACATAGAGATAAAATACAAAAACATAAAGGAGAATAATTTTAACTTATAGAGAGACTTTCTTAAGTTATTCACATTATATTCATGAGCCCAAAGGCTGAAAGGTAAGTAGTAATATTAGAAAAAGTACAAAAAACTAAGCGAAGAGCCATGTATCAACATTGTGATTCGGAGTATGAACACGCATAAACATCATATCACAAAACTGTAAGTTCAAACCTAATACGAAGAGGAGAGCATCACAAGTTACAACTTAAAGCTGAAGTCACCTTGCGACAAGCAAGGGTTTTAACCAAAACAAAAACCATAAAAACGAAGGACAACAACCCAATAATGGGTGCAAAATGTCCGAGACCTTCTCTAACTACAAGAGTCAGTACAAATAGAGGAAACACTATTTGAAACTGAAGCTGACCGTGAGCCCTTCGTGGAGCCATTTACATAGTGCCGCGGCCAACCTTGGAGATGAGCCAACCTGCATTATGAGAACCAGAGTTATTTAAAATCAGAAACACTCATGCAAAATAGAACAATAAATAGTAATAGCTCTTAGTTATCATTGTTACTCACCTTAACCAGAAGCAAAAATGATGGAGACTTGGACAAACAGTAACACCACGACCAACACAAAAAGGATCCAAACCTTCATTCTCGTCGAGGATGGAAATGAGGGGACTCTGGTGTTTTTCACAACTATCAGCAGAGGTGGGGGTATGCCTGAGTAAAGGGAGCGAAGAATTCAATTAGCATGGAGTCGGACTATTACCAGAATACAGGAAGGAAAACTAAAACCCTACGATGCAGGAGCTTTGCAATCGCACAGAGTAAGCACAAGCTTTCACCCATGATAGACTACAAGAGAAGGACAGAAAATGACGACACAAGCATATGGTAGAGACAAGTGTAGGGAGGGTAGTGAACGCTGTCCAAAGGGAAGAAATTGCAGTGAAGGAGAACAATAGAACCCAACTCAAGGGAGTAAGTCACAACAAACAGCAGCAAGGGAGTCTCTGCAACTCACGGCCGTGGTGGAAACTTGTAGAGCATCCCATAGGGTGAATGCAAATGTTAGAAATCAAATAAGACAAGGGTTAGGGTTGAAGACTAAATAAGGAACCAGTGCATGGCCAAGAAAATTCCACGTGGCCGCATCAATAAAATCATGCAGTGTGTCGACTTTCCATAGTCACCTACATTCCATAACAATCATTTCAATCACCTAATGATTTCATCAAAACAATATTATAGTTTGCATGGGTTTCAAATCATATAATAATTGTTTCAATTCTTGGTTCTTAGCTCGTTATTGGCATGGGATTACAACATTACAATAATGGTTTAACGTTAATGTTTAGCTCATCACTCGCGTGGGGTGCAAGGTTATTACCACGTTGAATTACCACTTAACATAATCCTTTAGCCTTGTAACCCAAAAGAAATACATTATAAAATTTACCAATAACCAACATTATGAAATATCACAGGTAAAAGCTAGTGAGGATTATACATAGTAGGATATACTAATGAGTATCATGGGGAGATGTTACAAAATTATATTAATGTTATCATTAGTATATGCATAGTATATAAGTGAGTATTAAATATTTTGAATAATTACAAACCATTCAATCTTATAGTAACATCATCATTGTGAAATACGGTGTAATAATTAAGTTGTTACCTATAGTATTTAGGATAAATTATGAAGTGATTGACTTATAAACAGTTTAATGAATAGTGTAAGAATAGCTATCTTTTATTTCTAGTTCTTTTCATGGGGATGTAGATAATTACACGGATTTAAACTTGTGTATTTGCATAGTGTCATTTGGATTAGGATCGTAAGTATTATGCAAATGTAACACTAATAAAATCTTTTATGTCGATAAACAAATAGTTTATGCACATTCTAAACCTTAGAAACTAGCAAAGTTTTAATAGCAAACTATGTAATGGAAAAGTGAAATGTAAGAACATTTCCCTATGAACTCTATTATGTAATACAGATCCATGAGATCTCATCTTAGACGTTGTGGCAGTTTCTCATTACTTGGAGTATAGTTTCACAATCTTACCAAATTAATAAGGTTAATATAAAATGAAAAGATTGATTCGATAAGAAAAACATCAATGCTGGAAGTTGTTCTTAGATAGAAACTAATACAAGAAATATAATAATTAATTGTCAGGGTATGCATTTTTTAAAATTAAAGAATATCAAGTAGATAAAATAAATGACTAAGAACTAAAAGGAAGCAATACTGTCGCTACTTACTCTATAGGAAGAAATACAATCATCTGAACATCGTTTACAATAGAAACAGAATAAAACAAACTGTGTTACCTTGGATTACAGCAGCTTATAATCTAAGCTTATTAATTGTAAATATAAATATTGCAAGATGATTTATGAATTTAAAGACGATACTCGGTCATTTATACCTCTAAACCTATAGGAACAAATAATCCATCTGGGTTAGCATAAATGTTAAGTAAGCCCCGAAATTCAAAGTTAGATTCCACCTACTATCATAAATAGAACTCATCAGTAAACAAAACATAGAATTTATGTGCAAGATAAACTTAAGATCGTGTTTATAAGAAAACTGTTGAGTTAACATATTTGAGTTTATGCAAATTAATCTATTAAATATTTTCTCTTTTTGCTAACCATTAACTGTTAATAAACTGCAGTCTCAGCATTTCATGTTATTTCAAAATTTTATATTTTTGTGAAAATTTGGGGTTTTGACATGTGGTATTAGAGCATAAGGTTCAAACACTAGGCCTTGATGGAGCTGAACTAGATTTTAGGAAACAATAATTGAATTATTATGCTAACTTATGTTTCTTCTTTTAAATGTTATAAAACAGAGAATTGTTTTCTGAAGTTTAATAGGCAGGTATGGAAAGGCTGGAAGAATATGCAAAGGAGGAGTCTCCAGTTACTGAAACAGGAAATATACCAAGAGATCCTATACCAGAGGATTTAACTACCAATTCCTCAGAATTGTTCTAAACTGTAAAGCATCTAAAAACTTAAACGGACTCTGTAAAGCAAGAAAATGAAAGGATTCTAAGGGCTCAAGAAGAGCTTAATCAGAAGTTCAAAACTGAGGGTAGGGGTAGAAGAAACGAATCAGAAGATACCAGACATCAACGTAAATATAAAAAGATGAAACATACTAAAACTAAAAGTAGTTTGTATTCTCAAGTGTTTGGTGAACAATGAAACTATTAGACTACCAGTGACAGTAGTGATGATAATCAGTACACGAAAAAAGAGGAAATTAAACTTTATGAGGAGATTTCTAGAGAAATAAAAAAGATAAAACCACCAACCTTTAATGAAGAGACTGAGAAAGGGGAGGAAGCAGAATCCTGGTTATCTGGGATGAAGAATTACTTCCAAAGATATAACTATTCTAACTAGTTAAAGGCTAGAATGTATATATATAACCTCTCAGGAAAGGATGACATTTGGTGGCAGGACTTGAAAAGAGTTAAGGGAATAAAAGAGAAAAATTTAAAATGAAATTCATTTAAGAGGTATTTCAAAAAGAAATTCCTGTTTGAGCAGTATTATGAGGAGAGAGACAAAGAGTTTTATGAGCTCAAGTTAGGATCAGTGACAATGAAGGACCTGAACAGTAAGTTCTTAAGTCTACTTAGGTATGTACATTACCTTTTAGAAGAGAAACCAAAGGTACAACGATTCCTTAGCTGTCTACCTTATCATATTAAAGATAAAATTGAATATGATAACCTAAAGACCTTGGAGGAAGCTATGAGAAAAGCTAAACTCTATTTTAAGCAGAATACGAAGAAAGAAATATTGGCCAATTGGAAAGCTAAGAAAAATAATAATCAGTTTGAACAAAAGAAGAAGGATTTTGTTCCTAACATAAATTTCAAAAACAATAAGGCCAAAAATTATTCTAATAACAATAATTTCCAAGTAAATAGGAATAGTACACCTAACAACCAGAAAAATACTAAAGGTAAGGAATTCGCAAATAATCAGGGACATTTTACCAAGAACTTTGAATGCAAAGAGCCTACCAAGTGTTGGGAGTGGAATGGCCCACACTATGCTTCATTCTGTCCAAATCCGAAGAATAATGTTAGTAACATTCATACCATACATGAGGAGATGACTGTTAGGGAGCTAGCAAGGAGTATGCCTAGAATCACCGCAGCTTTGGAGAATCGACAAACTGAATATCAAACTTCCATGGTGGAAGTAGAAGGTATGATAAATCAGACCCCTGTAACTATTTTGATTGATCAAGTAGCTAGTCTCAGTTATATTGCACCTCAAATAGTAGAAAAATGTAAATTATCTGTTGAAAAATTTGAGAATTCTTGGTTAGTTAAGTTAGCCACTGGTGCTAAAAGAAAAGCAACTTGTTTTGTCAAAGAATGTGCAATACTTCTGGATAAATTGGGAACTATTGTTAAACTTAATGTTTTGACTTTTGGTTCTTATGATTTGTTAATTGGTATGGACTGGTTAGAACAACATAGAGTAATTTTAAACTGTTATGATAAAACTTTCACATTCTTAAACATTGATGAAAAACTAGTAAGTGTTAAAGGAATACCTAGAAAAGCCACCATAAGTTAGATTTCTGTTCTACAGCTTAAGAGAGCTGTTAGAAAGGGATGTAAAGATTTTGCAGTAATAATTAATGATGAAGAAAATATAATTAAAATATATAAGTTAAAAGTGGAAGACATACAAGTCTTAAAAGAATATGTTGATGTATTACCAAAATAAATTCTAGGATTACCTCCGAAAAGGGAATTGGATTTCACCATTGTGCTAGTACCGGGTGTAGTACCTAGCTCAAAGGCCCCTTATTGAATTAACATAATTGAACTAAATCAATTAAAATATCGATTAAAATAATTAATTGATAAAAATTATAATCGACCTAGTGTGTCTCCCTAGGGGGAACCTGTCATCTCCGTTTAGGAAAAAGGACGAAACTATGCGACTTTGCATAGATTACCGTCAGTTAAACAAGATGACCATCAAAAATCCATATTCGTTACCCTGCATAGATGATCTTTTTTATCAACTACGTGGAGCCATGGTGTTTTCAAAAATACATTTAAGTTATGGATATCATCAAGTAAGGATTAAGGATGAAGACATCTTTACGATAGCTTTCAGAACTAGATATGGTCATTATGAATTTGTCGTAATGCCATTCAGGATTACTAACACCCCAACTGTTTTCATGTGTTTAATGAAAAACGTGATGCATAATTATTTAGATAAGTTTGTGGTCGTGTTTATCGATGACATTCTAATCTATTCAAAAACTAAATAAGAACATAAAGAACATCTAAAAATTGTTTTGCAAGAGTTGAGAGAACATCAAATATTTGCAAAGTTTAGTAAATGTGATTTCTTCAAGGATAAGATTCAGTATTTAAGTCACGTAGTGGCCAAGGAAGAAATTTCTGTAGATCCAGAAAAAATAAGGGCAATCAAAGATTGGCCGGTTCCTAAGTATGTGACAGATGTTCAATCTTTAGTGGGCATTACTGGTTACTACCAGAGGTTGATTGAAGGTTTTTCGAGGATAGAAAATCCAATAACTTCCTTGTAGAAAAAGGGAAAGAAGTTTGTCTGGAGTAAAAAATGTGAAAAAGATTTAAAAAGTTAAAAACTTTATTAACCAACACACCTTCTTTAATAATAGCAGATCCTAATAAATAATTTGTAGTATGCACTGACGCCTGTAATGATGTCTTGGGTGGTGTTCTAACTCAACAAGGGCATGTTATTGCTTATGAGTCTAGAAAGATAAAAGTTCATCAAAACAATTATGCAACATATGATCTGAAATTAGCAGCTGTAATACATGCCTTAAAGATGTGGCGACATCACCTAGTTGTCAAAATTTTTATTTTAATGACCGACGATAAAGGGTTGAAGTATCTTTTAGATTATCCAAATTTAAATGCCAGACAAGCTAGGTGGTTAGCTTTCTTAAGCGAGTATGATTTTAAAATTCAGCATATAAAAGGTAAAGAAAATAAAGTTGTTGATGCATTAAGTAGGAATGCAAGGATGAATTTTGAAGCAGTTATCAACACTTATGTTTCATACTTGGATGAACAGCTTAAAGAAGGAATAGAACAAGATGAAATTTACCAGAATTTGCAGGATAAAGTTAAAGAAAACCGAGCAGAAAATTTAATTAAAGGTTACATTTTAAATGAAAAAGAATTTTTACTGTATAAAGATAGAATGTAAGTACCTAAAGTTAAGCTGTTAATTCTGGATGAAATTCATAAAACACCATATTCATGTCATCCAGGTTATCAAAAGACTATAACTATGTTAAGAAAAAATTATTTCGAGCCAAATATGAAAACTGAAGTAGCAGAATATATTGCTAGGTGTTTTGAATGTCGACAAGTAAAAACTGAACATCAACACCCAACTAGTTTGCTTCAACCATTACCCATTCCTAGCTAGAAATGGGAGATAATTAGTCTAAATTTTATTACTGGGCTGCCTAGAAATAAAAATCAGAATGATTATATCATGGTAGTAGTTGATAAGTTAAGCAAAGGAGATTACTTTATACCTGTTAAAATTACTTATAAAGCTGCAAACATAACTAATATTTTTCTAAAACAGATTTTCCAATTACATGGAGTACCAAAAGTCATAATCTCATATAGAGATCCCAAGTTTACAGGAAAATTTTAGAAGTCTGTGTTTATAGAGTTAAACACCACATTAAATTTTAGTACTTATTTCCATCGTCAAACAGATGGATAAACTGAAAGGGTAAACCAAGTATTAGAATATCTATTAAGAATGTATGTGAAAGACCAGCCTGGTAAATGGGAGGACTATTTACATCTGGTAGAATTTGATTATAATAATAATTCTTAGACATCAGTGAGATTTTTTCCTTTTGAAATTTTATATAGATAGAAACTTAATACTCCTATCTCTTGGATTAATCCAGTAGATAGATTGGTATTAGGTCCAGAACTATTAAAATAAATCAAAGAAATTGTAAAACAAGTGTAGGGAAATCTGAAAGTGGCACAGGATCGGCAGAAAAGTCAAGTAGACTTAAAAATAACTCCAAAGGAGTTTTAAGTAGGTGAACATGTGTTGATCAAGGTAAGGCCAAAAAAGAGCTCTTTGAGATTGGGGAGTTGTACAAAATTGGCACCTCATTACTTTGGCCCATTTGAAATTCTATCTAGGATTGGACAAGTAGCTTATCAATTAGCATTACCACCAAATTTAAGAGTACTGAATGTTTTTAAATTTTCTATATTAAATAAATATGTTCATGATGCTACTGATGTTGTTAAGTGGAATGATGTACAGGTGGAACTGGAAGGATATTTTCGGGTGGAACCAGACTGTATCGTCGGTTGGAGGGAGATCACACTTCGGAACTGCACCATTGGACAGGTGAAGGTGCAATGGAAGCACGTTAGTCTAGAGGAATTCACCTGTGAATTGGAAAGTAATATATAGGATGCATATCCAATTCTATTCTAGGCGAATTCTAAGGATGAAGAATAAATAACATCGAGGACAATGTTATATTCTAAGGGGGTGTGTATGTCACATGGCCCAATTTTGCAAAATAATATTATATTATTTTATTTTATTCCAAGACATTATGTTAAATTTTATGCTAAGTTGTAAATGATGACTCAACAGAGTTAAGGATATTGAATGTAATTTTGAATATTTTAATTATAAATAAATAAAAGTGGAGACAACAGCTTGGGAGAGTCATTAAAATGAGTGTCACTGGTCAAGTTGGTGGAGGAGGCTGGGTGGAGAGAAAATAGACAAGTGGAAACATCCTCAAACACTTTCAATGTTGCAGGTGGCAACCTCCCTAAATTTGGGGTCATGATCCCCCAAGAAAGTGGGATGAGAGCAGGTGGCTCAATTAATGACAACTAACCCAAAAATACCTAGGAAACCTTAATAAAAAATCCCATTGAAGAGAGCTGAGGCTGCTCATTTCGAGGAGGAGAATCATTCAGGTGAATGTATTTCAAAGGATTTCATTGGGAAGGGAATTTATGGAAGGTGTTTGATGGGTCAACTACAGAAAGTGATCTAGTACAGCTATTCAGCTAAAGGATCTTGCTGCTGAGTGCAGATTTAGTACTGAGTCATTGGACTAGTATTTTGTTGCTTCCTCCACTAGTTCTCAGTCAAGGAGACCAGAAACAGGCTCGAGGGTTTTGAGAAGTCATTGTTTGAGTGCTATCCAGGAGTTGGTAGGGAGGAATGACCTCCCAATGGTGTTTTTGTCTAGTTTAAAATAGGTTATATAGTCTTTTATTTACTCTGTTAAATGTGTTTATCAGAGAGTGAATGAATAATGAATGATTTATATGTTTTGTAGTGAATTGTTAAATATTTAATCTTTTAGTTATTTGAATGTTGAATCTGTACTTGATAAAAAATTATCCTACCTATGTTTTTCCACGTCTGGAATGGACCAGACTGTACTCTAGCATAGGTAGTATAGTTTAAAGTATATGAAGGAGAGGAATGAAATCCGAAATTAATAGAGTTATTTATGTTTTTTTTAGAGTATCGAAATCTTTTCATGCTGTAGATAGTTGCTTCCAGAAAATAATATTAATCTACCTAGTTAGGTTATTATTAAAACTAGACTATGTATTAAGAATGCTAGAAAAAGAAATTGCCATATTACTTTACTGATAGCAATGTGTTCAAGTAGGTAAGTTATCATTTTACACAGTACTTTCTTTTACAAACTATACTTCAAACCTGAAATAGAGGAAATAGAAACATCTCAGTTATAATGCTTATTTATTTATGTTAACTAAGGGTTTAAGTATGATTCTGTTAGTTTATATCATTTACTAATATTAATAGCTAAATTAATGTGCAACTATTCGAACCCTATGTAGGGTTTGTTAACCTAATTAAATTGTAAAGACAAGCTAATTCAAGATAAAGAATATCTTAATAAAGAACTTATTTAACTCTCACAGTATTTTTTTCTTAGAATCAGAACAACTAAAATAGATTAGTAACCTATGCTTTAAGTATTATTAACAAGGAACTATCCTTTAACTTTTACAGACAAACTATATATGTAGAGGAGTAATGACATAGTTCAAAATCCTCATTTCTTTTTATCAAGTTTATAGAAATGATCCCATTGAATAAAGTAAACTATTATAGACAATTCTAAGTCTTTATTGATAAAGTATATGTGCAAATACATAATTAAGAAAATATAGTAAATTCACAAATAATATTATTAACATAAACAATATTCTTTATAAACCAAAAATTCTTTTAACAAACTGAATAAATGTTTAAAGAAAGAAGCGAAGCTTATTTCCTTAAACCCTAACCTGGAATTCCTCGAGCCATTAAAATAATCTTGAATTCTTTTGACACTAGTAAAAAATAATTAAATAACAATACATAAATTATCTTCTTAGAGGTTAAATAGGGTAAAAACCCTAGCTCAAATTTCTAAGCAGAAACTACCTAGTAAACTTATATATGCAAATCCATTACAGTAGTAACCTAAGATAAGTAGTAAACTTAGTTATTTTTATATAATCATTACAAGAACAATTTAAATTCATTTACATAGAGATAAAATACAAAAACATAAAGGAGAATAAATTTAACTTATAAACACACTGTATTAAGTTATTCACATTATATTCATGAGCTCGAAGGCCGAAAGGTAAGTAGAAATATTAACAAAGTAGAAAAAACTCACGTAAGAGCCGAGTATCCACATTGTGCTTCGCAGTATGAACACGCATAAACATCATATTGCAAAACTGTACGTTCAACCGTAATACAAAGAGGAGAGCATCACAAGTTACAACTTAAAGCCGAAGTCACCTTGCGATAAGCAAGGGTTTTAACCAAAACAAAATCCATAAAAATGAAGGACAACAACCCAATAATGGGTGGAAAAGAGCCAAGGCCTTCTCCAACTGCAAGAGTCTGTACAAACAGAGGAAACCCCATTTGAAACTGGAGATTAATGTGAGTGCTTCGTGGATCCATTTATACAGTGCCATGGCCAACCTTGGAGATGATCCAACCTACATAATGAGAACCAGAGTTATTTAAAATAAAAAATCATCATGAAAAATAGAACAATAAATAGTAATAGCTCTTAGTTATTGTTGTTACTCAGGTTAAATAGAAGCGAAAACGATGGAGCCCTGGATGAACAGTAACACCATGAACAACGCAAAAAGGATCCAAACCCTCATTCTCACCGAGGATGGAGACAACGGGACTCTGATGTTTTTCACAACTATCAGCAGAGGTGGGGGTATGTGTGAGAAAAGGAAGCGAAAAAGTCAATTAGCGTGGAGTCGGACTCTTACTAGCATACAAGCAGGAAAACTAAAATCCTATGATGCAGGACCTTTGTAATCACACACAGTAAACACAAGATTTCACCCATGACAGACTATGATATAATGAAAGAAAACAATGACATAGTAAGACGATAGAGCCATGTGTAGGGAGGGCAGTGAACTCTGTTCAAAGGGAAGAAATTGCAGTCAAGGCGAACAATAGAACCCAACTCAAGGGATTAAGTCATGAAAAACACCAGCAAGGGAGTTTCTGCAACTCACGACCGATATGGGAGCTTGTAGAGCATCCCACAGGGCCAACACAAATGTCAGAAATCAAATAAGCCAAGGGTTAGGGTTGACGACTACATAAGCAACTAGTACATGGCCAAGAAACTTCCACGTGGCCACATCAATAAAATCATGTAGTGGGTCGACTTTCCATAGTCACCTGCATTCCATAACAATCATTTTAATCACCTAATGATTTAATCAAAATAGTATTATAGTTTGCATGGGTTTCAAATCATATAATAATGGTTTCAACGCTTGGTGCATAGCTCATTATTGGCGTTGGTTTACAACATTATAATAATTGTTTAACATTAACATTTAGCTCATCACTCGCATGGGGTGTAACGTTTACTTACAATTTAACATAATCGTTTAGCCTTGTAACCCAAAAGAAATACATTATAAAATTTACCAATAACCAACGTTATGAAATATTGCTAGTAAAAGCTAGTGAGTATTATACATAGTAGGATATACTAATGAGTATCGCGGGAAGATGTTAGATAATTATATTAATGTTATTGTTAGTATATGCATAGTATATAAGTGATTATTAACTCTTTTGAATAATTACAAACCATTCAAGCTTATAGTAAGATCATCATTGTGAAATAGGGTGTAATAACTAAGTTGTTACGTATAGTATTTAGGATAATTTATGAAGTCATTTACTTATAAACAGTTTAATGAATAGTGTAAGAATAGCTATCTTTTAGTTCCAGATCTTTTCATGTTGATGTAAATAATTACACAGCTTTCAACTTGTGTAATTTGCATAGTCTCGTTTGGGTTAGGATCACAAGTATTATGCAAATGCAACCCAAATAAAATCTTTTAAGTCAATAAAAAAATAGTTTATGCACATTTTAAACCTTAGAAACTAGCAATGTTTTAATATCAAACTATGTAATGGCAAATTTAAATGTAAGAACATTTCCCTATCAACTCCTTTATGTAATACAGATCCATGGGATCCCATCTTAGACATTGTGGCAGTTTCTCATTACTTGGAGTATAGTTTCATAATCTTACGAAATTACTAAGGTTAATATAAAATGAAAAGATTAATTTGATAAGAAAAACATCAACCATGGAAGTTTTTCTTAGTTAGAGCCTAATACAAGAAATATAATAATGAATTGCTAGGGTATGCATTTTTTGAAATTATAGAATATCAAGCATATAAAACAAACTGCTCAGAACCAAAGGAAGCAGTATTGTCACTACTTGCTTTATAGGAATAAATACAATCATCTGAACTTCATTTACAATAGCAACAGAAGAAAACAAACTATGTGACCTTGGATTATAGCAGCTTATAATCTAAGCTTATTAATTGTAAATAGAAATATTCCAGGATGCTTTCTGAATTTAAAGACGATACTCGGTCATTTATACCTGTAAACCTGTAAGAACAAATAATCCATCTGCGTTAGCATAAGTGCTAAGTATGCCTCGGAATTCAAAGTCATATTCCAACTACTGTCATAAATAGAACTCATCAGTAAACAAAACATAGAATTTATGCACAAGAAAAACTTAAGATTGTGTTAATAAGAAAACTCTTGAGTTAACATATTTGAGTTTATGCAAATTAATCTATTAACTATTTTCTCTTTTTGCTAACTGTTAACTGTTAATAAACTGCAGTCTCAACATTTCATGTTATTTCAAAATTTTAATTTTTTGTGAAAATTTGGGGTTTTGACAGATTCTGAGCTCAAATACAAGCTCTTCTAAAAACCAATGTATGTCATTGACATGCCATAAGGCTAGAAACTTAAATTAATTACAATACCTACCGCAAGGCCGAGAGTACCCCACGACGAAGTGAAAGTTTGTAAACAAAATAGAACCCAAAAACATTTAAAAAGAAAACGACATATCTAATGGCGAAACTGAACAAGATTCCAAGCTCGGGGTTACACTTTTGACAAGCCTATTACAAATCAGGGTAAGAACATAATCATTGAACACAAGGCTTACCGGATTGGAGCTAGAATCCCTCAAAGACAGCCAACAATTTCTTCATCACGGGTTGCAAGTGTAGCCACAAGTTCCTGGACAGAGTGTACGATGCAGTGTGTTAGTTTCAAAACTCTGTCACTATTAAAATTCCTATTGTAAAAATAACTTACTGTGAGGCTACTATGCTGAAAAGAAAACGAAATATTTACCTTAATAAAGAGTAATGAATAGTCTAGCGACAAGACTATCACGAACTGCAAAGTGTGCATACAAATCTCTAAACCTTACGAAGTCAATGCAGAACAACCACAGTAATGAAGCTTAGCTTCTCACTGCAATGACAGGCCATGGGGAAGGCAAGATGAAGCTAAGGATAGCCTAGGAGTCAAGTGCAACAAAAAGTGACATATCGCATGGTAAAACCCATAGCTACAAAGGCTAGCATTAATACTGAATGCATGAGACTACAACAACATTAACCGAAGACTTAGAGCAAGCTGGAATAGGAAGAACACTCACGGCCACCATGAAAACCTTGCAGAGCAGCCCAAAGGCTGGCATGAACTTCGGAGGGAGAATTAAAAAGGGTTTAGGGTTGCAATGTTTTAATATCTCCAATACTCAGACAAGAGGTGACCACATGCCCTCAAATATTTCAAACTATGCGTGGGTCGATTCCAAAGTCCACCTATAGTTTCAATCATCCACATTATTAAAAAAAAAAATTGTATGAAATATTGCATGAACTATGATAAATGCTTATATATATCACATCGTATATCATATATAAGTTTATCATAATGTCATAATGTGTGATAGCCTGATTTTGGGCATTGGTTAAAACAATAATATGTTACGCTGATCTTCTGAAAGGTGGTAATCACTTAATCATTTGGATTAATCCCAAAATCAATCATGTTTAGAACCTTTCAAACTATAAGTAGGCTTATATACTTGCAAATCAATGTTGACTATGCATTTTTTATAATCCTTATAAACCATCAACTTGAATGGTGAGAAATTGTAGAATTGAATAACATAGTAAAAGAGTATAATCATGAATTCTTTTATAAAGTTCAACTTTGGTTTAGACTTTCATAGACACTAGTTGCTTCTCAACTTGTCAATTGCTAGTAATTTATCATGAATGTTATGTTGGACAAGATAGTTTGTGATTGTTCAAGATGACTTGTACTTAGCATAGGGTAAAATTTTGATCATAGTAGAAATATCTACCATAATAGTCACTATAGGAATTATCTTAATGTAAGAGAGGCATTATGGAAATAATAAAAATTACAATTGAATAACCTTGCTTGAGCCTATAATCATTGAATGACAATCATTGACTTAGACTTAGGAAGTAAGGACAAATTTTATTCCATCTTAAAAGATGTAGTAATTTTACGATAATCAAGCTTATAATATCAAGGATTTTTAGAGGCAGTAAGTTTCCCTACAGAATGTAAATAACGATCAATTTAGTACTTTTTGTAAATAGTATGATAATGTATGTGGTTACATTAGTACATGCAGTACATCGTTAATGTAAGTAATGAAGTTGATAACCTGTTAGTGAGCAACTGGTTTGTACATATAAGTAATAGGTTGATATTTTCTGTAACTAGTAAGGAGGATATGTTGTTTCAATAGCAAAAAGTATACAAGGTATACGAATTTGGACTGCTATGATCCAAGGGTCACTTGTATGTTCCAGAAGGACGGGATTTAAGGTCCAGTATCCTCGCAGAATTTCATAGGGTATCCTACTTGGGGCACCTGGGATATCAAAAGATGATATCCACTATCAAGAGACACTTTTTCTGGACTAAGTTAAAGGCCGACGTTGCAATGTTTATTGCAAAATGTTAGGAATGCCAGGTAGTCAAAGCTGAACATCAGCATCCTGTGGGATTACTGCAACCATTTCCCATCCCGGAATGGAAGTGGGAGGTTATTGGCATGGAATTTATCACCGGTTTACAGAAAAGTAAGAAGCAAAATGATTCTATTTTTCTGGTCATTGAAAAGTTGTCGAAGGAAGCACACTTCATTCCTGTGAATTCGACCTACAAGGCCATGAACATTGCTGATATCTTCTTGAAAAAGATATTTAGATTGCATGGGATACCCAAGCTAATTATCTCAGATCGAGATGTTAAGGTGGGAGGGATCTTTTGTAGATATTTTTTCTTCGGATCGGAGACACAGTTGAACTTCAACACTGCATATCACCCACAGATAGATGGGAAGACAGAGAGAGTAAACCAAATTATCGAGGACATGCTTCAGATGTATGTCATGAAACAACCCCATGAAGTTGGAGGATTACTTACATATCACAGACTTTGCATATAACAATGGTTATCAAGCTTCCACCAAGATGAGTCCCTTTGAGGTACTCTATGGATGAAAGTGTAGAACACCGATTACTTAGGATAGCCCGCTGGATCAGCTCATGTTAGGGCTTGATTTGTTGATGGACTTGGAACATTTTGTTAACAAGGTCCAGGTGAACATTAAAGAAGCACAAGACTACTAGAAAAGTTATGCGAAACATCAAAGAAAGGATAAGGACTATCAAATAGGTGATCATATTTACTTGAAAGTAAAAGCCAAACGAATCTTGTTGAGCTTGGGTAGGTACGGTAAGTTAGCACCAATATTTTCCAGACCTTTTGAAATACTGGCAAAGAAAGGGCTAGTGGCTTATGAACTAGAATTTTGCACTCATGTAAGAGTCCATAATTTTTTCCATGCATCTTTGGTAAAGAAATATGTTTATAATACTAAACATGTTGTTGATTGGTCCCTATTACAGGTGGAACCTGATGGGAATTTTTCCCCTGACCCTACTCATATATTGAACAAGACATAATTCTAGCTCCGAAAGTGCACTGTATTCCAAATGAAAGTGCAGTGGAAGCACTTTGAGGCTAATGAGGCTACTTGGGAGAATGAGGCCACCATGAGAAAGGCTTACCCCGCCTTGTTTCATGATATCATTTCGAGTCCCTAGAACATGAGGGATAGTGTTGTTCTAAGCGGGGAGGGATGTAATATCCCAAATTTTGGACCTAACAATTATTGGCATGTGCCTATTAATTATGATGATTATCTTGATGTTTTATTTTTATATTGGGTCGAAGACCCCACTGCATATGAACATGATGATCTATTTTATATATTGGGCATAAGCCAATTATTGATGATATCTATATGCTGTTTTTTTTTGTGTTGGGCATGGACGCTTAAGCACATGATTGATGAGATGTTTTATGTTGGGCGTGGACCCTAATTCACATGATTTATGTAATGATTTTTTTTAGCAAGGAGCTCTCGAACATGTGGATGAATAATGTTTGGTGTTGAGCAAGGAGCTCTGGATCACCTGAGTGATTAATGTTGTGTTGAGTGAGGAGCTCTGGAGCACATAAGTACTTATATTTGTGTTGATCAAGAAGCTATGGAACACATGAAAATATAAGATTTGGAAGTGTTGGGAATAAGACCTAGATCTTTTCATGTTTATGTTGAGCATAAGCTCTAGAGCATCGAATCCTTGGCCATTATATCCCTAGGTGTATCATACAAGTACATCCTAGCACATGTGTTGAGTGAGGAGCTCTGGAATTGCACTCAATTGTAATGCGATGTAACACCCTCTAGGGATCATGGTATATGATGCCCAAAGAAAAAAGTTAATAAAGTGTTATATTATTGTGTACTTTATACATGTTATGTATAAAGAATTAAATATATTAATAATATAAATAAATGAAACAAAGACGAACAGATCCATCAATGATTATTTGTTATGAAAGATTAATAAATAGTATAATGTCTATAAAAGTGCAACTAGGAACTACTAGAAAGTTCCTAAGTTAAAACATTAATAATTACCCAAAGTAATTGAAAAGGGTTAAATCAAGAAACCAAGGTTTCCTGATTTAACTGTCCCTTTGACTAAAATGTATGTCAATAAAGACTCAATCCAAAGAAAGGTTTGGGTATCTTATCTATCCTGTGAGGAGTCACTTTTCTGCTTGTTTGCTCTCAAGTAAATTTTTGAAGAAACATTTCATGGAAGGTAAAGGAAAACGGATCCAGATTTGATACACCAAATATGAAACCTTACCTTAGGAGCTGTAAGCTACTTGCATGTTGGATTCCAGCTCGGGGGGGATCCGGATTAAAACCAGGAATATTTTCGAGTAATGGTTGGGAAGGACGTGGTATTCCCCAAGTGATTTTGTCATCAAAATCAAAGGTCATATTTGTCTTAATTTGATAATACAGGTTAATTAGAAGTGTGCAGGTCCAGCCATTAAAGGAGCTTCAGAGAAAATATAGGTATGAGTTCTTAGTATGTTAAGTTCATCTCTAGCATAAATGTTGGGTTGTTTTATGTAAATATTCATATCATATTATAGACCTATAAATGATTGCTCTATCTATACGTTCTAGGGTTTACATGTCTTATAAAATATTAACCTTGGGTTGTAGATGAGGTATTATACCAAGGCTAGACAATGTTTGAGTATGGGTTTATTTTTGCAAATTTTAGTGCATTGGCTGATGTTCTTCAAGGGTTCTACACCCTAGTTTAATTTATATAGTAGAATTATTTATAAAACTAGTTTATCTATAAACTAGGTTTATTCAGACCTGTTATTATTGCTCACTTATTCTTTATAACTCTACTGGCATATTTCACTTTTTAGCAGAGACATGTTCAAATTAAATTAGATTTAATCATAGGATCAAGATTTAAAGAAATTAATATACTAATTAGATACTTTAGGGTATTACCTACAAACATAACTACTTTATAGATAAATATATAAACATATAAAATCATCATGCATAAACATTTCTGAAAGTTGTCTATAAATTTAAATCCAAAGACAAATAACTCATCTAAGACCTTTCAAGGTCTGCTATAATAAGAATAAACTAATATTAAAACTTTTCACTTAAATTATGAGTATCAGAACTAAATTGTCAAAACCCCAATTTTTCTGAAAAAATTTAAAATTTTTAAATTGCATATAAATTCAATAAATGTAGTGACTAATTGCTTGATTAGTTATATGTTACCAAATTCATTATCTAAAAATATCTGTTGGTTATGTTTAGCAGTAGAATAGTTCTTTTCAGTTTACTAACTTTGTTTTCTTTTCATCCACAAGGTGAGACTATCATGCAAAAAATGGGCTTACTTAGCTTTCGAGCTAATGCAGATAGTTTCCTGTTCTTACAGATTTTCAGGTAAGAGGTTTGGGGCTGCTTGTCGCAATTCTAAAGTATAAAAAAAAATACAAGTTTTTCGCAAAAAGAAAAGCTTAGTAAGAGATAAATGCCAAATAACTTCCAACGCTTGTTGAGGTACATTTGAATAACTATCTTTCTTTCTTGTAGAGGCAATTTATGGTTCTTAATGATTACAGAAGTAGTCCAAATCTATTTTAGTCGTGATGTGTGAAAATTTTCTCCTGAATTTCTTTACAATAGAGCAATAGTAACAGAGCTATACAATCCATAGTATGATTTCATTTGTATATAAATACGTTACTTAGTACATATAAACTGATAGAAGGTTTATGTATTACTATTTCTATTTTCCAAATCTGAAGTTTAAATGAGCTTACAATTTTACTTCAAACTGCTTTATAAGAAAACTATACTAATGTTGATGCCTATGATGCATATAGTTTTATTTCACTCAATAATTGTTTTCAAGCATGAATGGAGTTTATCTTCAGTAAAATAAATATCTTTATGAAACAGGATTCATCCTATTTTCCTTTTATGTATATAAATGGAACAAGCCCTTAAGGGGCTATAATTCATAAAAGAATACATCACTTAGTTTGTTTTATAGCTCATCTATTTATTTATGGTGAAACTTATAGATAAATAAAAAGTAACCTAATCTTTCCAAGATATAATCTATGATTAAGAGTGACACATTATACAGGAGCTGTCACCATGTAATAGTTACTATTTTCCTTTTGTATCTTTCTACCATATGCTACTATTTTATTTAATATAGATAAGCCATTGAGATTAATGTGGACAATAAAACCAAAGTCATAGTTTTCTCACTAAAAATCTCCTTAGATTCTTCCACGTATACTTTCATTTTATTTTGGATGTTGATTTATGAAAAATCCATCATGCATAACATCATAATGCATTTACCAGCTATGATCAAGCTATAGTTCAGTTTTTAATTTACGATTTACAACTTCATAAGGAAATTGCTTCCTTTACAAACCTTTATAAGCTATAGTAAAATGAAACTACTTACCTTAGTATAAGGGTTATAATCTCAATGAGTCAAAAGTAAAAGGATGAAATTTGACTTGAAGAAGTTATATTCTAGAAGTATAAGGGTCTTCATGAACTTCTCCATGACCTTGATAATTACAAAGGTGAGGGTGTAATGATAATGTGTTCTACTTCCCATGCAGCAATTATAAAGTGGAACCTTCGGAAATTGTTGAGAAGGCGATTACACTACTCATGGAGGGATGGTGTTTTGGAGCTTTAGAATCAAACCCACGGCTTGTAAAATATCTAACATCTTCGTGGCGCTATTGTGATAATAATTTGCAGATTTATAAGGGATCATTCACGAACCCTAAACTCATTGTTACCACCGCAAGTCTTGGCCTCCTGCCGCTCTGCGAAGGTGCTGGTGCACCTTGTTTGCGCCACTCCTCTGTAGGGTTATTCTCCAGACGTTGTCCTTCTATTAATCCTATTTGAGGCACGTTAAGATAGTGCTGTCCTCCAGCTTTTCTCTCTCTTTCGGGTTTAGTTATTTTTCCAGTTCGATCCTGAAACCCTTAATTGTAACGGATCCCTTCTTTGGTATTGTTGGAGTCTTGTTCTTCAGTGTTGAGGTTGAGTGTTGCTATAAGTAAAAATCATCTCCCTACCTGCAGTGTGGTTCTTCTTTGCGTGGATGGTTGTATCCAGCTGCTGGTAGTTGTGTCGCCATAAGAGTTCAGGTAAAAGAATACCGCAACTTCCCTCCATTTTACTGTTTGATTAAGTTATAAAATTATTAACTAGTTTACATATTTTAACACTAATTTGTTTTCTAGTTGGAACAGGTCTCGGTCCTTCCTTCTGCGTGTATTCTGTAAAAGGCCTGAGCACTAATCATCAGCTCCTGGTAAGCTTGGTTAAACCATGGCACTTTCTCTTTGTGGGATTCCTTAGGGACCTTCGAGGGTTGGAACAAGGAGGCTTGTAACCCTTGTCACTTCAGTTTGTTCGGTTATCTTGTTTGTTACTTAAGGTAGTTGAAGCTTCCATGCGCTGTGCGAGGGTGCTTGGGCTTCGAACGGAAATATATAAGTTAATTTCTTTGTGTTTTTAAATGCTGTGTGAGAAATGATTAAACTGATGCAAATGTGCCATAACCCTCAAATACTTATGGGGACCGAGGGCTTGAAAGCCATTAAATTTTCTGTTAGTTTTTACTGTATAAAAACTTGAGGCCGTGGGCCTGTCTTGAGAAAGGGTTTATACCCCTCGACTCTTACTTCTACTGTAAATATAATTCTATAGGGTTTTCACCGTGCGTCTAAAATACATATGTATTAATATTGTTTTCTTTATTTACTACAGTACTGAAATTTGAAAGCTTATTTATAATACGGCTTTGAGTATAATACTGTCGATTTGTCTATTTACTGGTATAGATTGGATTTAAAGAGTTAAACCCTAAATTGACAGTATTTAAAATTACATATAGCCTCTTCTAAAAAAAATCTTTACTAATTTGTAATACTCTTTTATAACTGTGGGGATTTTAATTAAGTAATACAATAATGGTTAAGCTCGATAGTCGAGCATCCTGCATTTCTATTATTTAATTTCTGCTCAAATATGCATTTGATATTTTTACTGTTAATAACATTATTAGGGTTTTCTGTACCTAGTTTATAAATTAAATTTCTTGTTAATAAGAATTTGTAAGTATTGATGTATAGTTTATACCCTTTAATGATATAGGGTTCTGTTGACGGGCATATTCGACTATTCCCGCAATGGGAGAAAACGACCCAGTACGGGATCCTTAGAGCAGGCTCCAAGCTGTTTGGAATAGTCGCTCCCGACAGATTTAAAGGCTCTGTTGGCCTGGGATCCTAGAAGACTAATGGCTACAGTTAATGCTACTGATAATCAGTGTTAGCCCTATGCTTATAATTACAAAGATTAATCCCAGTTATATAATACAAGAATCAAACTATTAAAATAAAACAATTGAGCTTAATTACAATGAATAGAACATAACCTAGCCAAGATCAGTTTCCTACTGGATCATGTTATAATTATAAACACATGTATAGTAATTACAAAAAAGATAATCTGAATGTAATTAATGAAAAGATATGACTTAACAAGGTTTTTCAGATAGTACAGAACGCAGAAAATAAATAAAATATAATTCTGATCTAATACCTATCCTGATCAGGAGCAATAATTAAATTAACCCGTAATTGACTGATGTTAATAAAGATACTGTATGTAAATCTTTGCTGATATTTAAAAAAAATTCAAATATTGCAAATTCATACATGCATCGTTACATATTATGTAACAATAATACCAATTATTAACTACAGAACATGACATACCAACACAGTCAAAAACAGGAACAGCCGATACCTGATAAATAACATCTGCATAATTCATCAAGGAAATTATCACAAAAATTCATGATATAGGGGAGTGAATAACAAAACTGAAAGATATTATAAACCACATATAAAGTTTTAAAACTGTAAATGTATGCAAAACATCACTAGTCCAAACGCTGAAGTCACTGACAGATAACTGCCTAGAAACACAGATAGAACAAACCAGCAGTTTTGTTCTTGCTTCCCCAGAGTATCGACCCCTAACAATTTTACTATAATCCCCTTTTATACATTCTAAATCTCCCAAAATACCACTAAGAGCTAATAATAACCAACATTACAATCCCTAAAAGATATCACATAAAAACGACAATTGGAACATGTCGTTTTTCAGCATTCGCACAACTATTCCATCCATCACATGGGATCGAGGAGATAAGCAAAATAATGGCACCTGTAAACAGTCTTCCCAATATCAATTTGTCTCCAGGAATAAAGGAATTGTCCATATAACCGAAATCCTCAAAATCGGGGCCAAAACAAACTTCATGATACTACCTGCGATACGAAACAAAAGAAATATAATTAAAACATAATTAAAATAGAAACAAATAAAATCATTAACAAACAAATTCAAAATAATTAAATACCTGAACATAATCATCAAAACAGCAAACCTGATATCACAGTATTGTATCATCAACACTACAGATTGACTCGGGCATTAAAAACTTGTATATTAACTCCACTGGACTGACTCGGAGATGGAGCCTTAAATTGCATAAGAGCGATCTGAGCATTGAGCTCCCGTAACTTTTCTTCACTCTTTTCATTCTCATCCTACAACTTAAGGACCCTCCTTATCAGTTTGTTTTTATGATTCTTGAGCCGTAAAAGATGTTGATCACTTACATCAACCTTTGCCTTTAATTTCACATTATTAGCTCTCAATAAATCCCAACTCGCAACTATTTCGTTCATCTTGTCTTCCATTTGCCGAACCTTGTCTAACAGACAACTACTGAACAGAGGGTGAATAGTTTCCCCAATTCCACGAGGAACAGCTGAGGTTGTTTTAACAGACTTCTCTTTTACCACAGGATCAACCATGCAATCACCTGGAACTTCCTGAACCTTCTTATCCACCGCTGGATGACTATCACGATCAAGGGTAACATCAATGTCAGGCTCAACAGGCTGAACCTCTACAGACAGAGAAGGATTTTCAGAGATATCATCAACAGTCACAGGGTGGCTTTGACCAGCTGGATCAGCAACAAAATCACGATTAACCATATCATCATTAACAGGTGGAGGAGTAACGTTTTCATCATCATCAATTACAACCATTTCGACCGGAAGCTTAATATTCCCGGGGTTTTGTGCCATCTTGGCTTTCGCCATACTCCTAGTTAGCCTTCTAGTCAACTTGGACTTGGATAATTTCCCTCGACGGTTTCCAAATTTATCACTATTGTTTGATGGAGTGACAGGTTACAGAGCTGACACCCTCTTTACACGCCTAGACTCTGGAGATGTATGAGGAGTGTTCATTGGATCACCCATAGGTGCTTGAGAGGATTCCACACTCTTAAGACTAGGGTTTGATATAGGTTTACTCAGAGAGGCCGAACTTGAATCTTTATGTTTGCTACAGTCATCGGGACTATCAAACATACAATGACAAAGCCCTGAAAAACCATTCGATTCTATAAACTACTCCCATGAGCGACCCGACTTTACCAATTCATTCTCAACCAACATACGGAGTAGGCCATGGTGAAACAAACTGTGGCTTACATGTTTTGGTCCCTTCTTTATAGCGTTTGACATTTTAAACAAACTGTGCAGAAGATAGTAAGGGAGATTAATAGGAAAACCTATGAAGACAGCCATTAAATGAAGATGGTATACATAGGCCAAGGACAACTGACCTTCACAGGTTAAATACCTGTGAATTAAATCAAGCACGGGGCGCCAGTTTTTCAAGAAATACTTACGTGCAACTCCTGTCCGAAAGGAAATTTCTTGAGTCGGGTTCTTCAGCAATGATCTCCATTCCGTAATATCCATTTTCTGATACTTAAACCACCGCTTCCCGGTCAAAGGAAAATGCGTTGCACTTGCAATCGACCTCTCATCCACCCGAAAGCACAAATCACCAAGTTCTGCTTGGTAGTTCACCAGAGACAAAGCAAACACTCTGGTAACTTCTGGATTAGAATCAGAAAACTTCTCAAAGAATGGCAGCCACCCGACATCTTTGACCTTTTGCAAAAGCCCAGGGTTTGAGTTCAACAGGGTTGATTCATAGGGTTCGACTCTCACGACAGGGGCCATCACTGATTGTTTATAAATGCGAAACCATGCACAGAATACATGCCACCACTGAACCAAAGATAGAAAGCCAAGTCGTGAGCATTTGGAATAGAAACTTAGCAGCGCTAAATAATGCAAAGGATAAGCCATGTGTAATTGCAAGCGAAACCTCTGCGGGTTCGGCATGAGCAGAGCCATCACTACTCGAAGTGATAAACACAAATGACGGTTGAAACCCTGAAAGACTGATGTTATCACAATCTACCATGAATTAATGACAGGAGAGCTTGAGGTGTACGTAATAACAGGTGCTCCACTGGCAAACAGCCACAACAAGGACTAGGTACGTGGAGGACAGGGTAAGTATGAGTGTCATAATAACACTCTGAATTCGTGATAAGTGGCTCGTGCCATAGATCATTCCCGATAAAACCATAATATATGCGTTCTCAACCCTACGTTCAACCCATTCATCAAAGGTGGCGAGGAATAATATGATTCGAAAATGAACCTTTGAATATCATCATATACGAATTAATATCGATATAAATCATGGTCCATGAACTTTAGGATATGGAAAACGAATCAAGCATCCAAGCTTAAACATAGTCACAAAAATCAAACTTTCATCACCATTTCCCTACTTGGCATGAAAACTATGATAACACAACCTCATTAATATTTATAACAATGAAATCGACTAAACCAATGTCTAATATTCAAGGGAACATGCAAAACTAGGATAGACAACAGTACTCATAAATCAATCTTCCTAGTCAAAATTCATTCAAACCAGTAACTCAGAGGCAGCGATTTCATCGATCTAATGTAACTTGCAATGTTGATCAAAAATGTTAATTTCAATAAATCAGTAGCCAATTAAAAACCCTCGTTTCAGTAGCTGAGTTTATCCCTTTTAAAAGTTAAACATTTCATCAAACAAAATAGGATTTTGTTTGATAAAATAATGATTTTAAAAGGCTGTTGAGTAGGGGCACAACAGGTTCTTATGTCTTTCTTTTTACAATAATTTTAAGTACTGTTAGTATACTTGTAGCTCAGGATGTATTATTAGTTCTAGGTTGTACTTAAAGAAATAAGGACACTGCTTTATGTTAATATTGACTAATATTCCTATAATGCGTAAAATAAAAGTATATTATTATTAATATAGTAACTATATTATTCTTCTGAGAGTATTGATGCCTCTACATTAATATCCTTAACTTATTTTAGAAGCACATTGAAAATATCACTTCATTGTTTAATTCCTGTGCAATTTATGCTAATACTATCTATCTTCTTTGATAACTAATTTGTCTTATTAGTTATGATATTTATTTATATACAAAGATTTTAAATAACTCTTTCTAAAGTCTATCTCATAAGCATAGATAGTAACATTCATTCATGCTCTGAAAATAATAAATCAAATTAACACCTCTAGAAACTGTTCAAGCTCAATCCAAATAAAAGGAAGAATATAATCAAATGACTACATCACTAGCATACATAAAATCTAGACCAGATTGGTTCGACAGTCGGATTTAATCATATTTTAACTATTCCTACTTTCAGTTTGTTATTAGACATATAATAATGAAATTATTCTAATCTGGAAGAAAGAAACTGTATAGTTTAGCAGTAGATAAATCTAATCTAACCCTACTCTAGAGTGGTTATTATACTCTTCTATTTGTTCCTTACAAATAATAGAACTATTGGAAGTAAAATATTGTACAAGGAATAGTTTTTTCTATGAGCACATGCTATTGTCAATAAAACAAATATTTCTCTTGATAATAGATAAAGAACAATCTATTATTCTACAATCTCATCATACCATCTTCATCATAATTTAACCCCTGTGCTTGAGTACGGTCTAGCAAACCCAGATGTGGAAAAACATAGTGGGTATTTATTTTTCATCAAAAGACTCTATTACCGATAAACTAAAAACATTTACCTCACTAAACAAGTTAAATATTTATATCACAAACTACAGACATAACATTCAACCATTCACAGTTATTAAAACAAGACAGTTAAGTGACAGAACATGTTCAACCCTTGGAGAACAACAGCAATGGGAGGTCGTTCCTCCATACAGCCTCCTGGAGAGCGCTCAAACAGTGAATCCTCAGGACCCCCGCGCTTGCTCTGGTCTCCCTAGCTGGAACTGGGTGTAGCAATTGTCAAATACCAGTCTTCAAACTCAGTATCAAATATGAACTGATCATTAAGTTCTCCCAGCTAACAAGGCGTAATAAACCAAGTTACTGCAGAATTCCTCTCAAAACAACTTCCTTAATGTTTTTCCCTTTTTTTCCCCAATGAAATTCCTAAATAGCATTCTCCTGAATGATTATTCTCTAGAAAATATTTGAGAAACCCCTGCTCTATTCACTGGGTACTTTTAAAAAGATTGCCTAGGTCTTTTTGGGTTAGTTGTCATTTATTGAGCCACCTGCTCTGATCCCACTTTCTTGGAGGATCATGACCCCAATTATAGGGAATTTGACACCCACAACTTAGGAAGTGTTCGAGGATGCTGCCACTTGTCTTTTTCCCTCCACCTAGTTCCATCCACCAGTTTGACTAGTAACCACTTATTAACATCTCTCCCAATGTTGTTGTCTCCACTTTTTATTTATTAATAATAAAATATATTCAGAATTACATTCCACTTCTTTTGACTCTACTGAGTCATCAGTTCCTACTTTACGTTAAATTTAACATAATGTCTCGGGAATATAATTAAAACAATTAACATTATTTTACAAAATTGGGGTATGTGACATACACACCCCCTTAAAATGTAACATCATCCTCGATGTTACTTATTCTTCATCCTTTGCAACCTCCTGGAACAGATTCAGGTATGCCTCCCACATCTTACTTTTCAATGCCCAAGTAGCCTCTTCAGGACTAAGGTGCTTCCATTGCACCTTCACCTTCCCAATGGTGCGGTTACGTAGAGTAATTTCCCTCCTCCCGATGATATAGTCCGATTCCACCACAATTTGTCCTTCTGGTTCCACCTGTACAAAATTCCAATCCACCACATGAGTAGCATCATGGACATACTTTTTCAAAATAGAGATATGAAAAACATTATGCACCTTCAAATTAGGCAGTAATGCTAGCTAATATGCAAATTGACCAATTCTAGATAAAATTTCAAATGGACCACAGTAATGTTGTGGTAGTTTTGCACAACTCCCAAGTCTTAGGGACGTTTTCTTTGGTCGTACCTTTATAAACACATGCTCACCTACCTAGAACTCTTTCAGAGTTCTTTTTAAATCTGCTTGGCTCTTTTGCCGATCATGAGCCACCTTCAAATTTTCTTGCACTTGTTTCACAATCTCTTCCATTTCTTTCAATAATTCTGGTCCTAACACCAATCTATCTACTCGATTATTCCAGGAGATAGGAGTGTTGCATTTACGTCCATACAAAATTTCAGATGGAGTGAACTTAGCTTATGACTGATAGTTGTTATTATATGCAAACTCAGCTAAATGCAAGTAGTCCTCCCACTTACCTGCCTGATCCTTAACATACATTCTTAACAAATCCTCCAACACCTGATTCACTCTTTCAGTCTATCCATCAGTTTGAGGATGGAAGGAGCTGTTGAAATTCAGTGTTGTGTTTAATCCCTTAAACAAGGATTTCCAAAAATTCCCTATGAATTTAGGATCCATGTCTGAAATGATAACCTTCAGTACACCATATAACCGAAAAACCTGCTTTAAGAATATGGCAGCTATGTTGGCAGCCTTGTATGTAGTTTTAACAGGAATGAAATGTGTTGCTTTGCTTAATTTATCTACCACCACCATAATTGAGTCATTCTGATTCTGATTTCTCGGCAATCCAGTAATAAAATCTAAGCTGATTACTTCCCATTTCCAACTAGGAATAGGCAAAGGTTGTAGTAAACCCACTGGATGTTGGTGTTCTGTTTTCACTTGTTGACAGTCCAGACATCTAGCTATATATTCAGCTACTTCATATTTCATATTAGGCCAGAAATATTCCTTTCTTACCATGGTTACAGTATTTTGGTAACCTGGATGTCCTGAGTAAGGTGTTTTATGAACTTCGTCCAGAATCAGCAACTTAACCTTAGGCACATTAGGCACATACAGTTTGTCCTTAAACAATAAAAATCCATCTTTATTTACACTATAACCTTTTATTAAGCTTTCTGTAGGTTCTTCTTTAGCTTTAACTTGTAATTTTTGATAAATTTCATCCTGTTTTACCCCATCTGTAATCTGTTCATTTAAATCAGAAGCATAAGTGTTGATTGCTGCTGTAAATTTCAGCTTTGAATTTTTGCTTAAACCATCAGCCACCTTATTTTCTTTTCCTTTTATGTGTTGGATTTCAAAATCATATTCACTCAAGAAGGCTAACCACCTTGGTTATCTTGCATTTAAGTTGGGCTGATATAAAAGGTATTTCAGTCCTTTATTATCAGTCATTAAGATAAATGTTTTGCCTATTAAATGATGTCGCCACATTTTCAAGCCATGTATAACGGCAGCAAGTTCTAAGTCATAAGTTGCATAAATATTTTAGTGAATATTTAACTTCTTGGACTCATAGGCAACGACATGCCCGTCTTGAGTCAGCACACTGCCTAAACCATCATTACAGGCATATGTGCATACCACGAAATCCTTATTAGGATCTGCTATTCTTAGAATAGGTGCACTTGTTAATAAGGTTTTTAATTTCTTAAAAATTTCTTCACATTTTAAGTTCCAATCGAGTTTCTTGCCTTTCTTTTGCAAGCAAGTGATCGGATTAGCTATTTTTGAAAAGCCTTCAATAAATCTCTAGTAATAATCGGTAATTCCCATCAATGACCTAACATCTGTTACGTCCTTTGGAACTAGCCAATCTTCGATTTCCTAAATCTGATCAACTGAAATACCTTCTTTAGTCACTACGTGGCCTAAGTACTGGATTTGATCTTTAAAGAAATCACACTTGCTAAACTTCACGAAGAGTTGTTGCTCTCGCAACTCTTGTAAAACTATCCTTAGCTATTATTTATGTTATGCTTCAGTTTTCGAGTAAATTAAGATGTCATTGATAAACATGACAACAAATTTATCTATGTATTTATGCATTATATTATTCATTAAGCACATAAAGATAGCTGGGGCGTTGGTAAGTCCAAATGGCATTACGACAAATTCGTAATGTCCATACCTTGTTCTAAAGGTTGTCTTGAAGATGTCCTCATCTTTAATTCTTACCTGATGATATCTTGATCTCAGGTCTATCTTTTAGAACACCGTAGATCCACATAGCTGATCAAACACATCATCTATGCGGGGCAACAGATATCTATTTTTAATAGTTATCTTATTTAGTTGACGGTAATCTATGCATAGTCGCATAGTTCCGTCTTTCTTTTTGACAAACATGACCGGTGCTCCCCAAGGGGACACACTAGGTCGAATGTACTTCTTATCTATTAATTATTTTAACTTTTATTTTAGCTCATTAAGTTATAAAATGTTCATACGATACATAGCTTTCGAGCTAGGTACAACACTTGGCACCAACTCAATAGTGAAATCCAATTCCCTCCTAGGAGGTAATCCTGGAATTTCTTCTGGGAAAACATCAGTAAATTCATCTAAAATAGTAATATCTTCTATTTTTAACTTATCCATGTTAGATTTACTTGCCTCATCTGTAATAGTTACAACATAGGATTTACACCCTTTTCTGACTGCTCTTTTAAGTTGTAAAGCAGAAATCTGCCTAACTATAGTTTTCCTAGCAATACCTTTAACCATTACTAGTTGTTCATTATTATTTACGCACGTAAAGGTTTTATCGTAACAGTTTAAAACTACCTTATGCTTCTCTAACCAATCCATACCAACCAGTAAATTGTATGAGCCAAGTGGCAGAACATTAAGCTTAACTATTGTTCTAAAATCATCCATAAATAAAGCACACTCTTTCACATAACAAGTTACTTTCGTTTTTGCCCCAGTGGCTAATTGAACTAACCAGGAGCTATCAAACTTTTCAACAGCTAATTTAAAGTTTTCCACTATCTGAGGTGAAATGTAACTAAGACTAGCTCCTGGATCAATTAAAATGGTTACAGGAGTTTGGTTAACCATACCTTCCACTTCCACCATGGAATTCTGATAGTCAGCTTGGTGGTTCTCCAATGTTGCATTTATTCTGGGCATAGTCCCGGTAAGTTCTCCAACAGTCATTTCCTCCTACATAGTGCGAATATTGTTGACTGACTTTTTTCGATTTGGGCAGACCGAGGCATAGTGCGGGCCATTACATTCCAAGCACTTAACATGCTCCTTTTGTTCAAAACTCTTAGTGAATTTCCCATGATTATTTGCAGCTTCCTTGCCCTTGAAGTTATTCGAATTATTGGATGCACCATTTCTATTTCCCTGAAAGTTTTTATTGTTAGAATAATTTATGTTCTTATTATTCTTGAAATTCTTCTCGGGTACAAATTCTTTCTTCTTAAACTCAGGCTGATTGTTGTTCTTTTTAGCCTTCTAGTTGGATTTACCCTCTTTCTTCTTGTTCTGCTCAAAACCGAAATTTTCCTTCCTCATGGCTTCTTCCAGAGTCCTCAGGTTATCATACTCAATTCTATCCTTGATGTGGTATGGTAGACAACTGAGAAACCGCTGTACTTTAGGTTTCTCGTCTACTAAGTAAGGTACATATCTCACCAAGCTTAAGAATTTACTATTGAAATCCCTCATAGTCATCGAACCTAACTTCAATTCATAAAATTCTTTAGCTCTCTCTTCATAATATTGTTTGGACATAAATTTTTTCTTGAAGTACCTTTTAAAAGTACTCCAATTAATTTCTTTTTCCTTAATACCCTTGACTCTCTTCAGATCTTGCCACCATATGTCTGCTTTCCCAGAGATATTATAGATTTCCATTCTTGCCTTCCACTGACTTGAGTAGTTATATATCTAAAAATACTTCCTCATCCTGGATAATGACGACTCTACTTCTTCCCCTTTTTCAGTATCTCCATTAAAAGTTAAGGGATTTATTTTTTTAAACTCCTTGGAAACCTCTTCATATGGTTTGTACTTCTTCTTTCTCTCATACAACTAAGCCTCACTACTGTTACTAGTAGTGTGGTAGCTTTGTTGTTCCTTGAACCCTTCAAATGATGAATTGCTTCCATCTTTTTTCAGCTTCATCTTTTTAGATCCTTTCTGATGACTAGCTTCCTTAGATTCGGATCTTTTGCTCCTCCCTTTCGTTTGGAATTTTTCCATCAAAATTTGGTTCAACTCTTCCTGAGTCTTCAAAATCCTCTCGTTGTCCTTGTTGACTGATTCCATTTCAGTCTTCAATTCCTTTATAGTCTGCATCAGCTCTGAGGAGTGAGCAGTTATCTCTTCTAACATAGGTTCTCTGGCCAATTGCCTTGTCTCTGTGTTTGGAGACTCATCCTGAGCATATTCTCCTAGTTTCTCCATACCTGCCTGTTAAATTCAAGAAAAGAATTTTTTCTGTTCTTTACATAAAATAGAATATAGGTTAGTACATTATTTTACTATTCTATGGAAAATAGTTGGGCCGCATCAAGTCCTAGTATTTGAACCATGCTCTGATACCACATGTCAAAACCCCAAATTTTCCGAAAAAATTTAAAATTTTTAAATTGCATATAAATTCAATAAATGCAGTGACTAATTGCTTGATTAGTTTTATGTTACCAAATTCATTATTTGAAAATATCTGTTGGTTATGTTTAGCAGTGGAATAGTTCTTTTCAGTTTACTAACTTTGTTTTCTTTTCGTCCACAACGTGAGACTGTCATGCGAAAAATGGGCTTACTTAGCTGTCGAGCTAATGCAGATAGTTTCCTGTTCTTACAGATTTTTAGGTAAGAGGTTTGGGGCTGCTTGTGGCAATTCTAAAGTATAAAAAAAAATACAAGTTTTCCGCAAAAAGAAAACCTTAGTAAGAGATAAATGCCAAATAACTTCCAACGCTTGTTGAGGTACATTTGAATAACTATCTTTCTTTCTTGTAGTGGCAATTTATGTTTCTTAATGATTACAGAAGTAGTCCAAATCTATTTTAGTCGTGATTTGTGAAAATGCCCTACTGAATTTCTTTACAATAGAGAAATAGTAACAGAGCTATACAATCCATAGTATGATTTCATGTGTATATAAATACGTTACTTAGTACATATAAACTGACAGAAGGTTTATGTATTACTATTTCTATTTTCCAAATCTGAAGTTTAAATGAGCTTACAATTTTACTTCAAGCTGATTTATAAGAAAACTATACTAATTTTGATGCCTATGATGCATAGAGTTTTATTTCACTCAATAATTGTTTTCAAGCATGAATGGAGTTTATCTTCAGTAAAATAAATATCTTTATGAAACAGGATTCATCCTATTTTCCTTTTATGTATATAAATGGAACAAGCCCTTAAGGGGCTATAATTCATAAAAGAATACATCACTTAGTTTGTTTTATAGCTTATCTATTTATTTATGGTGAAACTTCTAGATAAATAAAAAGTAACCTAATGTTTCCATGATATAATCTATGATTAGGAGTGACACATTATATAGGAGCTGTCACCATGTAATAGTTACTATTTTCCTTTTGTGTCTTTCTACCATATGCTACTATTTTATTTAATATAGATAAGCCATTGAGATTAATGTGGCCAATAAAACCAAAGTCATAGTTTTCTCACTAAAAATATCCTTATATTCTTCCACGTATACTTTTATTTTATGTTGGAAGTTGATTTATGAAAAATCCATGATGCATAACATCATAATGCATTTACTAGCTATGATCAAGCTATAGTTTAGTTTTTAATTTACGATTTACAACTTCATAAGGAAATTGCTTCCTTTACAAACCTTTATAACCTATGGTAAAATGAAACTACTTACCTTAGTATAACGGTTATAATCTCAATCAGTCAAAAGTAAAAGGATGAAATTTGATTTGAAGAAATTATATTCTAGAAGTATAAGGGTCGTTGTGAACTTCTCCACGACCTTAATAATTAAAAAGGTGACGGTGTAATGATAATGTGTTCTACTTCCCATGCAACGTTTGTAATGTGGAACCTTCGGAAATTATTGAGCAGGCGATTACACTACTCGTGGAGGGATGCTCTTTTGGAACTTTAGAATCAAACCCACGACTTGTAAAATATTTAACATCTACGTGGTGCTATTGTGATCATAAGCTGCACAGTTATATGGTCTCATTCACGAACCCTAAACTCATTGTTACCACCGTTAATCTCAGCCTCCTGCCACTCTACAAAGGTGCTGGTGCACCTTGTTTACGTCGCTCCTCTGCAGGGTTATTCTCCAGACGTTGTCCTTAAGCCTATCTGACGCACATTAAGATAGTGATGTCCTCCACCTTTGCTTATCTCTTTGGGGTTTAGTTATTTTGTCAGTTCAAGCCTAAAACCCTTAACTGTAACTGATCCCTTCTTTGTTATTGTTGGAGTCTTGTTCTTTAGTGTTGAGGTTGAGTGTTGTTGTAAGTAAAGGTCCTCTCCCTACCTGTAGTGTGGTTCTTCTTTGTGTGGATGGTTGTATCCAGCTTCTGGTAGTTGCGTCGCCATAAGAGTTCAGGTAAAATAATACCGCAACTTCCCTCCATTCTATTGTTTGATTAAGTTATAAAATTATTAACTAGTTTACATATGTTAACACTTGTTTGTTTTCTTATTGGAACAGGTCTTGGCCCTTCCTTCTATGCATGTTTTGTACAAGGCTTGAGTAGTAATCATCAGCTCCCAGTAAGCCTGGTTAAACCATGGCACTTTCTCTTTGTGGGATTCCTTCGGGACCTTCGAGGGTTGGCACAAAGAGGCCTGTAACCCTTGTGACTTCATTTTGTTCAGTTATCTTGTTTGTTACTTAAGGTAGTTGAAGCTGCCTTGCACTTTATGAGGGTGCTCCAGCTTCGGCCGAGATTATATAAGTTAATTTCTTTGTGTTTTTAAATGTTGTGTGAGAAATGATTAAACTGATGCAAATGTGCCATACCCCTCAGATACTTATGGGGACCGGGGGCTTGAAAGCCATTAAATTTTCTGTTAGTTTTTACTGTATAAAGACTTGAGGCCGTGGGCCTGTCTTGAGAAAGGGTTTATACCCCTCGACTCTTACTTCTACTGTAAATATAATTCTACAGGGTTTTCACACCGCGTCTAAAATACATATGTATTAATACTTTTTTCTTTATTCGTATTTCTTTATTTACTACAATACTGAAATTTGAAAGCTTATTTATAATACGGCTTTGAGTATAATACTGTCGATTTGCCGATATACTGGTATAGATTGGATTTAAAGGGTTAAACCCTAACTCGAGAGTATTTAGAATTACATATAGCCTCTTCTAAACAAAAAAATATTTATTAATTTGTACTACTCTTTTATAACTGTGGGGATTTTAATTAAGTAATACAATAATGGTTAAGCTCGATAGTCAAGCATCCTGCATTTCTGTTATTTAATTCCTGCTCAAATATGCATTTGATATTTTTACTGTTAATAACATTATTAGGGTTTTCTGTACCTAGTTTATAAATTGACGTTCTTGGTAATAAGAATCTGTAAGTACTGATGTATAGTTTATACCCTTTAATGATATAGGGTTCTTATGTCTTTCTTTTTACAATAATTTTAAGTACTGTCAGTATACTTGTAGCTCAGGCTGTATTATTAGTTATGGGTTGTACTTAAAGAAATAAGAACACTGCTTTATGTTAATATTGAATAATATTCCTATAATGCGTAAAATAAAAGTATATTATTACTAATATAATAACTATATTATTCTTCTGAGAGTACTGATGCCTCTACATTAATATCCTTAATTTATTTTAGAAGCACATTGAAAACATCACTTTGTTGTTTAATTCATGTGCAATTTATCCTAATACTATCTATGTTCTTTGATAACTAATTTTTCTTATTAGTTATGATATTTATTTATATACAAAGAATTTAATTAACTCTTTCTAAAGTCTATCTCATAAGCATATATAGTAACATTCATTCATGCTCTGAGAATAATAAATCAAATTAACAGCTCTAGAAGCTGTTCAAGCTCAATCCAAATAAAACGATGAAAATAATGAAATGACTACATCACTAACATACATAAAATCTAGACCAGATTGGTTCGACAGAAGGATTTAACCATATTTTAACTATTCCTACTTTCAGTTTGTTATTAGACATATAATAATGAAATTATTCTAATCTGGAAGAAAGAAACTGTATAGTTTAACAGCAGAAAAATCTAATCTAACCCTACTTTAGAGTGGTTATTATACTCTTCTATTTGTTCCTTACAAATAATAGAATTACTGAAAGTAAAATACTGTACAAGGAATAGTTTTGTCTATGAGCACATGATATTGTCAATAAAACAAATATTTCTCCTGATAATAGATAAAGAACAATCTATTATTCTACAATCTCATCATACCATCTTCATCATAATTTAACCCCTACGCTGGAGTAGGGTCTGGCAAACCTAGATGTGGAAAAACATAGTGGGTCTTTATTTTTCATCAAAAGACTCTATTACTAATAAACTAAAAACATTTACCTCACTATACCAGTCAAATATTTATATCACAAACTACAGACATAACATTCAACCATTCACAGTTATTAAAACAAGACAATTAAGTGACAGAACCTGTTTAATCCTTGGACAACAATAGCAATGGGAGGCCATTTCTCCCTACCAACTCCTAGAGAGAGCTCAAACAGTGACTCCTGAGGACCCTCGAGCTTGCTCTGGTCTCCCTCGCTGGAACTATGTGCAGCAATAGTCAAATACCAATATTCAAACTCATTATCATATTTGAACTTATCAGTAAGTTCTCCTAGCTAACAAGCTATAATAAACCAAGTTACTATAGCATTCCTCTCAAAACAACTCCCTTACTATTTTTCCCTTTTTTTCCCCAATGAAATTCCTAAACAACATTCTCCTAAATGATTATTCTCTGGAAAATATCTGAGCAACCCCTGCTCTATTCATTGGCTACTTTTTAAAAGATTGCCTAGGTCTTTTTGGGTTAGTTGTCATTTATTGAGCCACCTGCTCTGATGCCACTTTCTTGGGGGATCATGACCCCTATTATAAGGAATTTTCCACCTACAACTTAGGAAGTGTTTGAGGATGCTTCCACTTGTCTTTTTCCCTCCACCTAGTTCCATCCACCAGTTTGACCAGTAACCTCTTATTAACATCTCTCCCAATGTTGTTTTCNACATTCCACTTCTTTTGACTCTGCTGAGTCATCAGTTCCTACTTTACATTAAATTTAACATAATGTCTCAGGAATATAATTAAAACAATTAACATTATTTTACAAAATCAGGGTATGTGACATAAATGAACGAAGGAAGCATCATGACCATCGATGTAGTCCTTTACAAATATTTGATCATAAATTCATATAAAAGAATCCATAGTTATATCTTTTCCATTTCTACATAACTGTTAAACGAAATTACATAACTCATCAAAACATTAACATAAACGAATTAAAATAATACATCTTACATAGTAATCATAACATATTAAATAGCATCAAAATCATATTATAAACCGATGTATTACAAACAAGAATGAGAATCAAATCATGTGGGCATACAAGCCTAGCCTCTTTTATTTATTAAAATACAACTCATCACATTAATATCCAAATAGATTCAAACCATATGGGGTTTAATTTGCATAACACGCTACATCCATGCTATACATAACCTGTATGCAGGCAACAAAATTTATAAACCACCACCATGATGTTAATACAAACGATGATTTCACTATAGCACGACCTCGACCAACATTTAAATACACAGAGTCCATTTACAATCTAAACAACAACAATGAATGCCATCGTGGTGTTATAACCCTGGCTTCTACAAAATGCATGAATTCATAACATTAAACAAGCAATAGATGCTACACATAGCATTCAACTAAGTTATAGAAAATTCCAAAATAAAATTACACATTATGATTTTTATAACCGACTACTCTGGTAATGAATCACCCTTAAACTAATCATTAAATTATATACAATAAATATACAACAGAGCTATTGCAGCCACAATGGGGAAGGCTCAAGCCATCCATGGCTTGGTCTTTCAAACCCACGATGTTCACCATTACATCCCAATAAAATTATTCAATACATAAACTTTCACAACGACGTATGCATGTTCGTAAATCTCTCGCATTAAAAGATTGAACACATGACACACATTACACAAACAGTAACCAAAATAACAATGATCATTATAAAAAAAATGCAGAGTATATACATCATACACAGTATGGTAAATCGCAGTGTCTCCACATAGGCATGCCAATGGGGTATGGTACCATTGCAAGCAATGGTGCAGCCCATGGCTCAAAGGCCCAAACCATTTATAATTACAAACCCAAAATTTATAGGCAGAGCCAAGGGAAAACATGATTTTACCCACAGCGAGAATCCACTGAAACATTTAATTAAAACCCAAGTATGTAATATTAATCCTGAAGGTGAAACTAAAATCCACAGCATAAAACCCCAACCAAGCAACAAATCGAAACACAATCTTCCCAAGACGGCTGAGAGGTATCAATTATAGAATTTCTCATGGGCATATCATGCCCACATTGCAAACACTTGGAGCTGACAGTGAAGTATGGAGCCACCCCACTTTCACTACCCTATCATCTGCAACCAAAATCGAAATACGATCTGGGTGAGAAGTATGAACCCATTGAAATGCAACAATGGAAACCATAATAATGCTAATAAACCAACCAGGATCTTACCTGCATGAAAATGGAGGTCACCTCCATTTCCCCTACGCAGATAAAGACTAAACCCCAACACAAACTTTGCAAACGACAAAACCATCATGTTCCCAACCCCTAAGCTTGGGTCTTTCATGTTTTTCCAAGAGCATTGAATGCACGATCTGGAGTCCATTACGAATTATCAAACCCACTCTCCATATTCATGAATCATTGTTTTCGTGACCTCCATTTCCCATACCAATGCTTAAACCCTACCAAAATATGATTTCCACCGTATGTTATATCACCACCCTATTTCATATCACCATGAACATTACAACTTATACGCTATAGCAAGGTTAATAGATTACAATGACAAGGTTTAAAGTGTAGAGTCGATATATGGTCTATGCTACCCTTAAGTCAACCCCAAGACTTATGTAATAATATAAGGGATGTACCCAAGGTTTAAGACCTTTTAACATTGAGTATTAGGTTAAAACCTTAACCTAATACAAATACAATTAAGCCCTAGGCTTAGTATTAGTGAACATGCCATATGCAATATGCCATATTTTTCAATTTTCCCTAATAAGAGAATCAAGATATGAATCTAGTTCAAGTTAATATCCCGCACATATAAAAACAAAATATATGATTAATAGTTATAATAAACTATACATAAACGTAATTAATACCATGATGTAAAATGAAGAGTTATAAGACCCGAAGGAAGCATAAGTACTTAACAAGAACTTTAGCAGTGATAGCTAAAATGAAGAGAATAGTAATTATATCGATTATGATTCAGAGCTGGTAAAGGAACCAAAGCCAACCAATAGTATGTTGTTCAAGATCAAGGATTTTTGTACTCTTTAAATAAGTTTCCATCGCAAGAATGAACAACATGTAAAATAGAATAGGTTCCTTAGTTCATAGAACTAAGTAAACCTGCAAACCAATAAACACCTTTACCTCTCAAACCGTCATGGGAGAATGAGTCCCGCCACTCTACCCACTTTGTTTCCACAAACAAAGATAAGTTAGGACTCTATAATTAACAAGCACAACAATGCAGAAAGGATGAAGCATATAAATCCAGTAATGACACATAAGCAAAAAAACTGTAAACATAGTACTAAGCAGTAAACAGCATTACAACATCATAAGTAAAATACATTACAAATAATGACCAAAAGTAAAACACAGAACGTAAGAACAAATTACGAATAAACAGAGGTATATGAAGTGTACGATAGAGTTCCGCAAGTGAATAATGTTCTGTGTAGGTAGTTTTTCACTAGCCTATAAATTCTTTCTTTATTTTCGATTTTTGGGGACGTTACATTGTGAAAAATTGTAAATATGTAAAGGTTATAGGATAAGGAAGGTAGTCCTAGGGGTACATTAAAAGAGGCTTTATTGTTAGTATTCTTTGTTTTCTATTTGTTAGGATTATGGGGATTATGGATGCTTGAGCAGATATATCACAAGTTTTGTCCACTTGTTTTGTAAGAGTTAGGTGTAATACTTATCTTAAATGACGATAAAGAAAATATTGGTTGTGGAAATTATGATCATGTGTCGAATGATCTATTTATTGTGTGCTTCTAATATACTATGTTTATGTTTATCTTGTCAAAAATGTTTGATCTGTCACTATGAATCAAGAAGTATGTTCACACTAATCTATTAATTGTTTGTGCATGCATATTATATGTTTTGTATAGATGAGTCACTCTGAATATGTTATATATATCCTTGCACATTTGTTAAAAGGGTTAAGTGAGATGATATGGTTCCTCCTATCGTTTAACAATTGTGAAAACTAGTTCCTACAATCCCCCTAGATGCCTAAGGTGGGACTTCATCTCCTTGCAGGTCATGCTTAAATGGTCGATATCTATGGGATTTTCTAGTGAATTAATGTTGAAAAGTGGGTTTTAAGAATATGCACCAACAAATGGTTCCATTGCTGCGACCATGATCTACAACTTAAAGGAATGTAGAGACCAACTAAGGAAGATATATATCAATAGCACACAACAAAGGAGTATGAATTTATTACAGATAAGAATAAGAACCCAAAGGATAATCCCATAGGATTGGTTATAAGTGTAAGCATTTACAAGTCTACATACGATTTACTTTGGTAAAATCTTGATAATATTGGATGAGTGGATACTAAGGCTAGCCAAATCCAAAAAAAAACAAATTTTAGTTCCAAGGGAATTTGATCCATGAACTCATCCAAAAACTAAATATGGCAAGTAACAATACCTCACTCCTACTTTATTTTGCGATAGATAGTTTATTGTAGGGTTAGGTTATAAAATTTTGTAGACTGCACCTAATTTTGTAAAGGACCATGTGGAAGATATTTGAAATCATTATCTATGTGGATCAAAATTGTCATGTGTGATAAGGCAGTTATGTGGTTTGAATATGATCATTGGGATCCAATATATTCCAAGCACTCATCACATTATTGATTCCTAACTTCATTAATATCCCAAGTGGATACCAAAAGGTAAATAAGAAAATCCTTTGCAAATTCAAGTTGGAAAATAAAGGTTTCCAAAGTAAGATAAAAATTATTAAAGGCACTCAAAGGAAATTTGACATTTATTTTTCCATGTTTAAGGGACATTGTAATAAATGAAACATAAAAACCCAAGAACGATTGTGGCATTGTTTGGTATAAACTTACGTAATAACTTTGAATTGACTTTATGGCATTGCAATTGATGAAAAGTGGTAGGATGCGTATTTAAGGATTCGATTGAACTTTGACAGTGTTAATGGACATACCCTTTCTATAGCTAAGAAACCCTAGAAATTAATGGGTAGGAATGCAAAAAAAAATCAAGGTTACAGAATATGTTACACTTACAACATTGGATGAGCAACTTGCAAATATGTTCTAGATAATGTGATTGTTTCTTTGAATGAGTAGTGAGGTCATCAAAATATCCAAGGATTATCTCTATCATGTCTTAAAATAAATATGAAATGGTGCAGTGAAAGGTAGATCCAAAATTATCGAGTCCAAATGTCATGACTTGATATGGAAATGTTACTCAAGAGGAATTCAAGGTAGTTTTGTAATCACCTTGAGGATGAATTTGGATCTAGTTATAACCCAATATATCGTCAATGAATAATATAAATGTATCTCTTATGCATTTAATATTGATATAGTTTATTATGGTGGTGGATAAATTGTCCCAAGACAATCTTGATTTAGTTTGTGAAAATGATTACAAACATGATTGGTGCCTACTTTTTTGTTAACTAGAATGATATTAGATAACTAGGTGGTATATGTCATTGGATATATGCAACATACATTCAAAAGGTTATCAATCTTCACATGTGGTTGGGTGAACAAGCATTTTTTTGGAACATTGATTCTACAGAAGGGAAAGTGTCGATGTTATAAACCACTATGGAAAGCTAAAGTCTCAGAATTTGAACATAATACAAGGAAAAGATGTCACAAAATTAATGAAAAGGAAATTTATAGGTTGCAACCTATTCATAGATGTACGAGGCACTTGGAAAACATTTTGACTGACACTAGGTTTAATAGGTAAGCCTAGTTTTATAGTGGTTGATATATTTGTCGGGTATCCCCATAAAGGAATCTAGAGAAAGGATTTGATTCTCAAACCAATCAATTTGTTTAAGGGAAATACAATATTTTTAACTCAATTAAGAACTAGTTTTAAGAATCACTTATAAAATGTGAATCTTATGGAAGGTAATATGCTCGATAATCCATGCCATCCCATGGGAAGTTAAGGTTGGTAATTTATTTAATGATCTATTTTTTATTCAAAAGGATGGGATGGAAAGCTCATGGGGGTCCATTCACCACTAAATATTATTATGACAATGATGACATGGATGAAGTGGATGACTCACATGATGAATAAATGTACTTGATACATTGATTTCCTCCATTGGGTTAGTTAGGTAAGGTTATATCTTCAATACTGGTTATCTACAATTCTTGATGTAGAAAACATGTAAGGTTTCTTGAATTGTTTGGAGATATATATAATGTTGAGAATAAGGATCCTAGATACCACATAATACATATGCATTTCTAGTATTGAATACATGATTACATTATGTTTTTAGCATCAATAAGCGACATGTGAATGACATGATTATTGAAACAAATATTATTTTCTTGTGGATGATATGATTATGCTAAATACGAGACTCTAGAAACCAATCATTTGTGTGATTGAGAATATTACAAAGTGCACAGTTTTGGGTTCCCTAGGAGGTATTGTAGAAGTGGAAGTAATGCCCATGTTCACGGTAGAATGATATTTCATCTTATTTGTTTTACCCCTAGATTTATTTTTGGGAGGAGGGTAGGTGCAATTTGTGGCATCCTTCATAACCGTAAGTGGTGTTGCATGAGGATTATTGACCTTTTACAACAAGGTTAAGACTATTTAATGTGCGGGATTGGGGTTTTGTTGTGTAAGATACTAAGTCAAGAGGCCTAGAGTAAGCCCTTAGAAATTAATATTTTCCACCACAAATGTTCATAGAATCTAAAGTGGAGAGAAGAGGAATGGTAAGTTTTGTGTATGGGCCATCCCACTAGTAGATGGATTTCCATGGAAGTAGGACTAGGATAAATGTGTTGTGGAGGAATAGGTCTCTTAAAAGTAATTGTACATAAATATGAGACATATTATTGGGTTATAAGAGGGGGAGGCCAAGAAAAGGATACCAATAAAATCCTCTAGGAATAATTAGGGACCAACACAATTAAATTAAATCATGGAGAGGATAAGTTTAATTGTAGTCAAGATAATGTCAAGATTGAATAGACCCTTGGGATCACATTAGGTAAGTTTATCAAGCATGATTAGTAACTTCCAATCATGATGGGGAAATATATTTCTAAACTATATAGAAGATATTGCATTCATACAATACAAGAAATATATGACGAATTAGTAAATTATAATATAACATAGCATCTACTTTGACGTTAATATCAATTAGGACTGTCTTACTAGTGAGTTCACTGGGAAACGTTTGGGTATTAAATCCCTTTATTTATAAAGGTCCACCATCATATGCGTATAATGCCATAAGGTGTGCAATTAGCTTGGGTAAACTTTGACTCTTATATACATGGGTTTACATGAAATATGTGGAGGCTCCTTAATAATTGAGCAATCATTGAACAATAAAGTTTTTTATGGTTACAAGAACCTAGAAGTATAGAAAATATTGAATTTAGTGTTAAAATTGATATAAACTAAATTTCACTAGTTAATACTTATTAGAATGTATAACACCCAATATATATAGAATATATTTGAATTGCATGGGGCAATTCTAGTGAAATTCCAAGGTAGAAAATGTTGTAGGGAATTGAGCAAAGTAATTAATAAAACTATATTTATGACCAACTATCATATTGGTGTTATGGGTTGTGTTACACAAATGGGCCTTATAGGTATTTGGGTTAGCATTAACATTAGTATTCCAAGGTATATGTAATATTCCTTATGATAATATAAGATATTCCACTTTGTCAAATCCAATAAGATCAAGTATGTTACAATATTAACAATGTTAAATATATAGGAGGACATTGCCAAAGGTCAGGAAGATGTTCTAGTAGGATGGTCCTTTTGATTGAATGATGTATATGGATTAGTAGCATGATCCATCATTGATTGTAGTATAACAATGTCTTATGGTAGAAATAGGCTTTTGTAGTGTACCCACAAAACTATAGACACGATTTCTTATTTATATTTGAAATTTATTCCAAAAATGGCTTAAGATGACTTTTATCAAACACTTTACATATATATATCCTTAGCAATGGATGAGATGATCTAGCTTATATATTTCTTCAAACACTTTGATTGCATCTATTTAGTAACACTATTTTAAGCTTTAATACCCCTTGGAATATGCTCAATTTGAATCTAGAGAGACCAACTCAAATTTCTCCATAGAAATTATCTTGGTGTACAAATTTATCCAAACATATCCCAAAAAACTCAAATTTTCTCAAAGGAATCAAAATTCACTCAAACAAAACCAAATCATACCAAACATCTTACTAAATCATCCCAACCAAACTCAACACCTCATTAATATATGTTAGAGAATTTTTATGGAAGTTTTACACATTAAAAGATATGGTTGTACAACCACAATTGCATATCTACACATAGGTCAACCAATAATTCAAATTATTGAACACGATATGGGAAAATAATTGTAAATATTTATTATTAAATGCATAGAAGTATAATTACATAGATGGATTCTCTAAAATTTGAAAATACATAGAGAAATATACTATAGAAAGAGGAGAGATGGGTACAAAAAAATAAGCAAGGATGGAAAGTGAAATATTGCCTCAAATGAGACATATGCCCCTACAATCCTCCCTCTATAGGAACATTTTGATCCCAAGTTACATAAATGATTTTTCTAGTGCACCCTCAATAAAATAAAAGTGAAATACAACCAATATGAAATTCCACATAATATTTGAGCACCCAATGGTGCACGCTCCTCCACGAGTACAAATTTCAAAATTAAAATCTAAATCATGGATACGGTGAAATGGCCATATCTCGTAAAATCATAACCCTTTTTGATGGAAATAAACGTTTTGCAAACTAGGAAAAATGATTTGAACACAATGGAAGAGGTATAACAAACTAGGACCTCATATAATTATAGAAAAGAGAACCACCATTTCAACCCCTCCAACACTGGTTAATTATTTAGAACACCCATAAGAACATAACTTCTAAACCAACACTAAGAAATTCCAAACACACCCAAGAACAACCAAACCAAAACTAAAGATGCCCAAAACATTGTTAAATCCTCTAACCTACAAGAACATACTCCAAATTCATATTAATGAAGATCTATGGGGAAATCTTGATGATCTCTCACAATAGTCTATAATGAAGCACATTGAAGAGATCTGTATTATCTCTCTTCTTGCGTCATCTAGGTTAAAATATATAACCACCAAAACTGACCACAAATGCAAGGGACACATCACCTAACCTTGAAATCCTCAAGTCCTCTCTAACTCCAAAATACAATAGCCATTTTATTTTCCAAATGAGCACTTGTTGATTAAGTTGTCATTGATGGAAACAGTGTATAGTCATTGATGCCAACATGTCTTTATGCCCCTTGAGGAGCCCATGAGGTTTAAGTAAGTGTTAGTTTCTAAGGAGACCTTTTGACCTTTTCCAATACAATGTTTGAATCCTTTGGAGCCTTGGGATAATGACAAAATCCGTGGACACCCTATAGAGTGTGTAAGTACCCCAGAGATGTTTTATAGTTCCCTAGTTGTTTCTCTAGTTTCTTAGTACTAGAAATTATGCCCCAATACCATGAAAAGGTGTCCTTAGTGGGTTGAAGAAGTTGCAAGCGTCCAAATGACCCTTTCAGTTGTCATTTGTGTTTATTGAGGTCATGGTACACTGGGAGAAGGTCTAACAACCCCACATGTGATGTCATCATGGATCTTGATCCTTGGAAGTCTCTCGATGTGATTGAGGTGGTTGAAGAAGCCTATGAAGCACCTTTCTTGATGAAGAATCCTTGCAGAATCCTTTGGACTCACATTTGATGGATTAATGGTCCTCAACCCCTTAAAGGTGATGATGTTTTCATTAATGACTTGATGAAGACTTGGAACCCTTTATGAAGATATTTGTAATATCCTGAATTTTGACCTAAAACTTAGGGGCATAAGCCACATTGATTATGATGTGTCTATAGGAGAATCTTCTTCCAACAATCTTCCACTCGAAAAAAAGAATTTTGAATCTTTTTTCGAAGAAAATGAAGTTGAGCATGTAGTGTTCCAACTACGATGCATTACATTAATGTCAGAAATATGAAAGGAACAAATATTTCTCTATGATAAGTCAATATTTTGAAGATCAATTTATGAATGGCACTTTAATCCAATCAATTAAATAATCCGCTCTTCAAGTTTCCATTTTAGAAAAACGAGAAAGAAAAGAATTCCATGATAGAGGATATGCTTATAATAAACTCAGGAATCAAAGACATTTTGTTAATATTATCTTCGAATATCCTCCAAGTAATTTTTTGCATGTCGGGATTTCTAGTGGCATTATGTGGGGAGAAACCTACTAGTGGATTATGCAATTGGATATTGAAACAAGATAAATAATTGTATGTGTAGATCCTGCAAACTTGGAAAGGAAACACTGGTGAGGATGGAAAAAGGTATTCTTGGATAAATTATTTCATAGAAAGGACTACACATAGAGAAAACAAGATTCCATATATTATCTCCAACATGAAATGGAAGTTGCAGCAAAATTGAAACTTTGGTTCATATTTAAGTTAATATTTGTAGGAACTATACTCAACTTCTTTGACCCTCCAGAATATATAGAGAAAACAAGACATCTCAAGGATAAGCACATAAATTTTCTAGACATAATAAAACAAACACAAAATTAAATATTAAGCTATATTCTCAATTTGATAGTTAATTTCTAATGCCAAACCTTGAAATGGAGAGGTGAGATGTACATAAGTGCTTTTTCATATTCTTTTATTCTAAGCCCGATGATCTTTTCGATGATCTTTATACTGATGAATCTAAGCCACACACCTAGGACCATGTTCTGATGGTAGTGAAAACGTGGTGCACCCCTACAAGAACCGCTACAACAAATAATGTTTTGTATATATATTTTCAATAGTGTCACATTCAGATATGATTTTATGAGCTGTTTAAATATCTTTTGAGTAACTACTGTTAATTTTGAGTCATCAGTTTACGATATTTCTTTGTATAAATAGGAGGTCCCACCCCATTGTTATGCATTCCAAGTCTTAGAGTTGAGTCTCTATGTATCCTCTCATACTGCACTTGTATGCGATCATTGCATATGAAAAATAAATATCTTCAGTCTAATTGATTGTAGTGTCTTTGATGACCTTTGCCCTCTGAAGACAATCAAATTAAACGTATATGTATTATCTAGTGTGATTTTTCCTGTAATGTATAACTAAACGATGCATAATTTATATTAATTACTACTTTAGGAATATGGAATTAGAATTTAAGTAAAATCCATTGATCTATTAGCTTCAAGACAATTTTCATTAGATTGAGGAGGACAAAAAGTGAACATAGCAACTACTTTATTTTCCCGAAAATAAACTTAAATAGATATATGCTTACAATGTGAAATTTTGTTTAGAAGCTCTACAAATGCAACATAAGAATATTTATAAGTGAAATATTAATAGTTTATAATGAATAAAAAATAACTAAAAGGGAACTTTGATAATAAACAATGAGACATAAGGACACAAATATTTCTCAGAAGGAATTGTTTATTAAAAGAAGAATTTTACAGTCACTAAACTACAATATTCTGTTATTAGTTTTGACCTCTCGTAACAGGAGGATTATGAGACCTTATATTTATCTTGACTTAGGGTCAACCTAGTGAAACCTAGATAGTGGGACTACTCCCTTCTCAAATGGTCTTGAAGGTAATGTGTATGCATGAACACGTCAGATGTAAAAATATACATTAAAACTTAAAAAACCTGTAGGAAAACACAACATACCTATGAGCAAATGATACTTTACTTAATCGACGGACTTAAATGCAATCTTAGCTTGCATAGCAATAATTTTAGGTTCTTGGACAATTGTGTTTGAAATTAATAAAATGGGGTTCAATCTTGCACTACCAATTCGTTAGATCCAATGTAATTCACAATTTCGACGTCTTCCTTCTTCTTGCATTTAAACAAGGCCTACAAGGTAGATGAGGTGTTCATAATTTTCGTTGAAGTTGGAGCGCTTTTTTGTTACTTTTGACAACTAGCAACTTAATAGATTTCAAAGAGGTGAAAATTAATGAAAGGAAGATTGGACATTGGGCTATTACAGTTCTCCTTCCTTAACGAGCTCAAATTCCTTCACGATATTTAGACATCCGTAGAGATATTTTATATGTTCAAAAACTTAGTAGAAGTGTTGGGAGAATTACAATACAAGTGGTTACTTCATATCCTCCATGAATAATAAAACCATTGTCGATTTCGTTGCATAAGTCATGATGGGTATTTATTTTGTTTCGTTCAAACTACTTTTATTTCCTTTCTCTATGTTTCTCTAAAGTGTGGGAGTTTTTGGGACATGTGAATGATGCAATTTTTCTTTAGTATGTATAAAATAATCCTTATTTCTCTAATTGCAACAGGTGAAAGAGGATTTCTAGTGAGTAGGAATTCTTGCTTCCAAACTTAGACTAATTTCTTTTAGAGAATTCTTACATATTTCTATAGTCACGATAATTTCATGGAAGCTTCAACATTTTGTATCAAATCCTACGTTTAAAAACTTCCTAGTATACAAATTAAATGGGAAGAAAATGAGAGATTACAAGTATGCAATGAGAAAAAATAACACATAAAAAGGAGGTTGTGGGTTAGGTTTCAAGTCTATTTAAAAAGAAAACCCATGAAGCTAAAAAAGACTACGAAAATTGCGAAGCCAACACCCGAATCCAGTAACTCGACTTGGGTAAATAGTTTTATTTTAACAATGAATTTCTTTCTTTCAAATATTATAATTCTTCTTTTGTTTATTACACTACAAAATTTAGAGATCTTATGATCTATTTTGAGAATGTGAACGTATGCATAGCAACTGTCCAAATAATTTTATATATTTATTTATCGCTCAATTCTTTCGGAAACAATGCTAGACATTTGTGTAAATTATTATCTTTTTGAAATTTATGACGTCGAGGCTCTACGGATGCCAGGTATAAGTCCTTACCCTTCCGATTAAGTTGTCAAGGGAATGGATGGACTTTGCCTTTCACTTTTCAACACACCACAATATTTGTAACAATGGTAATTGTAAGGGTTAGTATTATTAATTATGTCAATAGGCATATATGTGTTAGAATTTTGGGGTGGACTACCAGTTATGCTTTTTCATATATTTGTCAGAATGAAACAAGTGTACTGTCCAGAATAATTCTATGGGCGTTGTATTGTTGAGATCGATTCTATGAGTGTTGTTCAAAATTAATAATTAATAATTTCAAAAAAAAAATAAAAATTAACATGTGATAAGTAGAGTTAGTGATAGTTGTAAAAATTAAAATTAATCTTCAACTATTCGATTATTAGATACGACTACTAGCTTAACTCCATCCATTATTAGATACAACTATTAGCTTAACTCCAATGATTCAACAACTATTAGCTTAACTTCAACTCTAATTACATACAACTTAGTCCTAGTGCGTTTGGCATCTAGGAGTCCAGCTAGTGTGCAATCATGTAAGAGTTGAACTCCTAATAAAATAGTTCAAACTCTTAATAAATTCCTTGGAACTCGTGTGATAACTGCACTTAGTGGCATGGTATTGTGCAACGCATGTGACACTCGAACTCCACCTACCAAATCGGAATCCACTTAATGTGCATAAGGCTTAGTCGAACTCCATTCAGAAGCTAGAAGTCAGGATAACTCAGAGTTGTTTTAGTAACTACAATAGATTTGTATTAGCTTAACTATTATATACATCTATTAGCTTAAGTCCAATGATTCCAAAATTAATATGTTTGAAATACGCTGAGAGGTATATATTTGACATATTGATAATGTTTTGTGTACTAAAGAATGTGTTAATTACTTATCTAATAGTTAATTTAAAAGTTAATATAAAGCTTAGACTAAGCCTTAAATGCATATTAACTCCACTCCCAACTCCCAACTGTCACACAAGTTACACATTACCTAAGTGATTGTTCTCGGTGCAATTAAGGTCAACTTCTCATGCTAAGAGATGAACTTGATCTAAATTTAATTAATAGTTGTATCACTATTGGAATAATCTAATAGTTATCCAATATAAGCGCGATTAAAATACAAAATTAAGCTAATAGTTGTAGAATCATTGGAGTTAAGATAATAGTTGTATCTAATAGTTAATCTAATGTTTATCCAATATAACCGTGGTTAGAGTTGAAGTTAAACTAATAATTATAAAATCATTGGAGTTAGGCAACAAGCTAATAGTTGTATCTAATAGTTAATTTAAAAGTTAATATGTTGGCAATTGCAATCCAAGTAAAAGTCATGATTGGAGTTGAAATTAAGCTAATAGTTGTATCATCAATGTATTTAAGTTAATAATTGAATAATTGTATCTAATATTTTGATTTTTTTGAAATTGATAATTATGAGTTAGACTAACTTCCTTTAAAAAGAATCTAAAATCTAATTATATCTATATGGAAAACCTAAACATGTAATACTAACTTTATATTAGCTAGATTCCCAACTATGAGATGCAATACTTTATTAGGGGTTTGGAGGAGTTTATGAGGAGTTTGAACTATTTTATTAGGAGTTCTAATCTTACATAATTGCACATTAGTTACACTCCTAGATGCCAAATGCAGTTGAACTAAGTCTTAAGTGATTAGAGTTGAAGTTAAGCTCATTGGAGTTAACCTAATAGTTGTATCTAATAATCGGTGGAGTTAAGCTCATAGTTGTATTTAATAATAGAATAGTTGAAGATTAATTTTATTTTTTACAATTGTCACTAAGTGTACACTTATCACATGTTAATTGAGTTTTTTTTTTTTTTAAATTATTAATTATTAATTTTGAACTACCCCCATAGAATCAATCTCGATAGTATACTTGTCTCATTCTCATTTAATCTTCGAGGACATCCATAGAATCAATCTAGAGAGTATACTTGTCTCATTCTAGTCCATAGACAAAAAAAATATAGCTAGTAGTCATCCCAAAATTCTAAGATATATGCACCTATCAATGTAATTAAAAATAAAAAACTAAAAACATAAAATTATAAAACATTAATATAACAAGTTGGTTAACCATATGAGAATACACTAGTAAAGGTGAAAGAGCTTGATGGCTCCACTCCAAATTGGTGGTTGTTTGGGGCAGCTTCGATGCTAAGCATCGAGCTCCTTATCTTTTACCATTATCTTCTGATATGATATGGTAAACCAACATGCTATGTTATGTATTATAATTATTTTATGGTTATTTTTTTTAATGTTTTGTGATTTTAATTTTTTTTTATTTTGGTTTTTTATAATATTTTTATTTTTATTTTTTTGGTTGTTTTATTTTTTTCCTTGTTATAAAATATATTTTCTTAAATATATTTTAAAATCAAAGTTTGTTTATTTTAAATGTTTTCCAGAAAAAAATATAAAAATTTAGTAAAACTTTACACATAAAAATTCAAATCTGATTATCTTTTCCAACATTGTTTTAGCATTATGATTAATGTGGATTATTATATCAATAGGTTTTTATCATTTCATAGAATACGCTTTTGTTTCTAGATAGTTAATTTGAGTTAATTTGAAAAAAAAAATATGTTTTCTTGTTTTTGTTTAGATTAACTTAACTTATTTTGCACTGAAGTACTTTATTGTAATTTCCTTACTCAGCTTAGGTGATCTTCGTAATAAATGATTTCAAACTAATTAGTTATAACTATGGATATGGATGATATAGATGCGGCGTTTCAATCAATTGATGCAGCCGCAATATTCTGGCTATCAAACGTTTCATGCGAATACTCCGAGTGATGTGCTAGTATATCATTTCTGGTATTCCTCCCTGCCTCAAAGGCCCTTGGTTGGTTACATATAAATTTATTTATTTTTGAATAAAAAATATCATTATAATATACATTAAGAATATATCATTATAATATAAAATAAAAGCTCCTCATTCATTACATCTTAAATTCAAGCACACCATCCATTGCATGGTACACTCATTATTTGGTGCATAATCATGAATGCCTTCCCTAATGAAAAAAAAAGTAAAACAGTATAATCTACATAAATTTCTTAACTTTGGTTGTGAAACAATTGCATCATAAATAAATAAACAAAAATGTTTGGAGAGTTGCTGTGGATGCATTCATCTTTTCAGAATCCTTCTCATAATAGCTTAGAATATCTGCAGATTTTGTGAACTAATAAATTGAAAAATAAGCAAAAATAAATAAATAAATATTAAAAAACAATGAAATAATGAAATCTATTGTAAAAATAAAACTGTAGATTAGCTTACTTTTTATCCTAGTATGTTTTCTATTTAAATACACCCAAAACCTAACTGATATCTTAATTGTTTGGTTAGGTGTTCTCAATGCCTAGTTGTAATCTCTCACCTAGTTGTTATTATAAGTTTCTTCCATAGTGATAAGTGTATTAGTTTGTGACTATTCATACATTAGCTACAAGTTATCCATACATAACTACAAACTATTTTTATAATTACATCTCATTTAATTAATCTTTTTTATGAAACATTTCATATTATCTAAAATTCCACGGGTCTCTAATTTGAGTGAAATTTGCTAGAAATATTAATTAATAGCAAATAGGTATGAGGCTCTAAGAGTGTATCACTTCAACCCTCTGAGAAAACGTGAGAGAATGAAGAGTTTATCTCTCTCATATTAATGTAGTCCAATTAAATTTGTGAAGATAAGTTTTAAGGTATATAGTTATTACTATTTTTAATGTAAGTGTATAGCTTCCAAGAGAAGCAAATATCAGTTCCTGAAGAACAAAAATGAAAAACACTAAGAAGAAGAGAAGAAATAGAGAAGCCTCTAAGTGTGCCGAGAGAAGAAAAAAAGAAGGAAAAACTCTCTAGAGAGCTCAAGAGCTCAAACTGTGTGTTTTTGGAAAGTGTTGATAGGAAAATCTTTGTAAAAGGTGAAACATCCTTATAAATCCCCAAGTTTGTATTTTCCTCTATAGTTTCTTTTTTATGTCTAGACAAGATATATAAATCCATAGTTTATGGTTGAATGCATGTTTTATTTACCGGCACATCTTCTCTAGAATTATTTGAGTAAATGTTGTTTAGATTTACTATTTAGAGAAAGACACAAAAACTCCACAAATATTTCAGCATGCAAAAGTTTACAAGTCTTCCTTAATACTTAGTCATATGATATTGTGAATCTGTCCCAATATAGTTGTGTCAGAGAATTATCCCAAGTTATGGTGGGTAATTTTTTTTTCAGTGGAAGTGGGATTTGGTGGCAACCAAAAGTTTGTTGGTAGGTGTGTCTGGAGGTAAAAACCCGATTTGAGTAAATCATGTCCCAAGATACTCCAACTTTCTCAGGAAATAATTATGAATATTGGTCTCTAACAATAAAGGATTTGTTTTGAGTTCAAAATGTATGGGATATAATTCAAAATGGTTATGCATAACTGGCAAATGAGGTGACGTAAAATAATCTCACACAAGATGAGAAGGATGCCCTAAGGGAACATAGGAATAAATATGGAAAGACTGTGTTGTAATACACCAAGCCATTCATGAAAGTGTACTCCAAAGATTTGCACCAACAAATACCAATAAACAAGAATGGGACACATTGGAAACCTCTTATCAATGTTTGGATAAGGTAAAGACTTCCAAATTGCATATTTTTAGAAGATATTTTGAATATCTCTCGATCAAAGATACATAGTCAGTAGACTCATTCTACAAAGTGACTAGAGTAATTATACACTATAGTTGTTGGTTAGATAAATCAATTGAAATATCATGGATAAAATATAGAAGACAAAATGGTTGTTGAAAAAGTTCTTAGAAGTCTTCCCAAAAAAATTGAATCCTTGGTTCTAAACTTCAAAGCAAACAAAATGATGTCACAATTTACCATTCATGAGCTACAAACCTCACTCATCAATAAGGAACACAAAATAAACATATCAAATATATCACTAGAAGGTGCGTTTGAAACACAACCATCTTTAAGTAGTGGAAGAGGTAGAGGGAGATATAATTGTAGAGGGAGAGGAAGAAGTGTTTCCAAAGGAGGATGCAACAACAATCCAATGAAGGCTGTTGATAGAGGAAAAAATTAGAACCCAAGTCATCCAAGTGGTCATAGGTTTGATAAATGTAAAAATTCAATGTCATTATTGCAAGAAATTTAGTCAATATGCTTATGAATGCACGAAGAAGCAGTATGACCAAGGAATGCAAAGACAAAACCATTCTACGAATACTAACACTTAATCGAGCGAAATGTTAAAGGCATGTGCATCACCAATTGAATTTAATGTCATACAAGAAATTCCAATTGACATGTGGTATTTAGATTCAGGCTGCAAAAATCATATGATTGGTAATTTAAATTTTTTTTTGGGTCTAGATGAATCAATTCAAACTGATGTCACACTTGGAAACAATTTCCCAGTCACTCTTTTGGTAAAATATATTGCTGGTATTCTAACCAAGCAGGAGGAGAGAATGTGTATTCATGATGTTTATCATGTCGTAGGTCTGAAAGACAATCTGTTAAGCATTGGAAAACTGATACAAAAAATTTATAAAGTCTGCATGGAGGACAACCATTGTGTGATTAAAGAAATATGTCAAAGCATGGAAACTTATAGAAAGAATACCAATGAAAAATAATCCCTTGTTTCCATTAAATATAAATCCAAACATTAAAGGAAAGGCTAATACAAGATCTCTATTCAAGGAAGAAAGAAAAGAAGAAGACATGCACTCTGACATGAAAGAAAAAGACAATGCTGATTTTCAAGCAGCATTTCAAATAGAAATTCAGGATGAATCGTGGTTGTGGAATTTTAGATGTAGACATCTAAATTTTGGTGGGATAAAGATATTACACACAAATAATATTGTGAAAGGATTTCCATTGATCGAAAAACCAAAGAGAGTTTGTGAAGGATGCATTTTTGTGCAATCTCATATGTGTCGCCCAATGAAACCATTATCCATGGGTGGATACAATTATTTTCATGCTTTTATTGATGAATTCAAAATAAAAACATGGGTATTTTTTCTAAAAGAAAATTTTAATGCATTTAGTTGTTTTTAGCGGTTTAAGGCACTCGTAGAGAACTAGAGTGGATACACAATCAAAATCTTCAGAAAAAATAAAGCCGAGGAATATGTCTTGAATGAATTCATAATTGTTTTCAGGTCACATGGCCTACACAAGCAATTCACCAGGCGGTATACACCTTAGTAGAATTTGGTGTTGTAGAGAAAAAAAACAAAACAAAACCATTATGGAAATAGTGCACAACATGACGGAAGCTAAGCGGTTTCCAAATGAATATAGGGTTGAAGTAGTTTCAACTGTATTATATATTATGGACCTATGTACGACAAAGAGTGTAAATAAAAAACTTACTCACGTAGCATGGACATGTATGAATCATAGTGTTTCTCATTTAAATATGTTTGGTTGTGTTGCATATGGTCATGTTCTAGATGAAATGAGAAAGAAACTAGAAAACAAGGGACATAAATGTATATTTGTTGGTTACTCTTAAGACACAAAAGCATACAAGTTGTACAACCATGTCGCAAGGAAAGTAATCATTAGTCATGATGTTCAATTTGTTGAGTATGAATCATGGGATGTAGTCACCAACAAGAATGTCAATATTGTGTCGAATGTCGAGCACGATGAGATGGCAGAGGAATTGGTTCCAACACCACATGCAACTGATTCAGATGCAACAACGTCGACTCCCATGACAGCGCAACATGTTTTGACACAAGGAACATTGATACAAGTCGTAGCTCAAGCTTCGTTGACAAGCACACCAAGAGGGCAACATACTCCATCAAGCAATTTGTCGAGGTTGATATCGACAAATCTAGTGAAGACAAGAAGTCTACATGAAATATATGAAACTAGCACACCAAATTCATTATCTCTCTTTGCATTATTTTTTCAAATAAATGATCCTCTAGAATTTGAGGAAGTTGTCAAAGAATAAGTATGGGAACAAGCCATGGATGAAAAAATATAATGCATTTAGGAGAATCAAAGATGGGAGCTTGTACATATTCCAAAAGATAAGGATGCAATAAATGTAAAATTTATTTACAAGAGCAAGCAAGATGTTAAGGGAATGTGCAAAAGCACAAAGCAAGAATGGTTGAAATAGGGTTCATACAACAACCTGACATCGACTTCAATGAAACTTTCACACTAGTTGCATGCATGGATACAATCAAAATAGTTATCAACATTGTTACACAAAATAGATGGAATGTTTATCAAATGGATGTTAAATTGATATTCTTGAATGGCTATCTGGAGGAAGATGTATATGTAGAAAAGACACAAGCCTATGAATTTACAGGACAATAGCACAAAGTGTACAGGATGAAAAGGAAAATCTATGGTTTGAACCAAGCTCCTAGAGCTTGGTATAATTTAATTGATTCCTACCTCACCCAAAATGGATTTGACAGAAATGAAAGTCAACTGATGTTGTACACCAAAGGTAATGAGTAAGGTAATATGTTAATTTTTTAGCTGTATGTAGATGATTTGATATTTACTGGTGATTTTGGCATAAAAGAACTTATAAGAGTCATGGAAAGTGAATTTGAAATGACTGATTTGGTGCCAATGAATTGTTTCTGGGATTTGAAGTCCAACAATTTGAAATTTGTATTTTTCATATCACAGTCAAAGTATGCAAATGTATTTAAAAAAATGTCAACATGTCTATTTGCAAGACATCCACAACACTAGTAATAACGGGTTTAAAATTTACTAAGGATGATGATGGATCAATTGTAGAACCTATATTGTTTAAAATACTAGCTAGAGACCTTATGTGTTTAATTGCGACAAGACCAGACATTATGTATGGTGTAAGTATGATCTAAAAATTCATGGTATCACCAAAAGACTCTCACTAGCAATTAGGTAAAAGAATTATGAGTTATGTAAGTGGCACAAAGGATATTGTAATAATGTATCAAACCCAAGTAAATTTAAAGCTCATTGGATACACTGACACTAAAAATAGAGGAAGCACAAATGACAGGAAGATAAAATTTGGGTACACATTTTATTTTGTTATAGGTGTTGTTTCATGGGACTCGAAGAAAAAACCCTTAGTCACTTTGTCTTTATAAGAAGCAAAGTACGTCATAGCTACAAGCGTTGCATGTCAATTCGTTTAGATGCGAAGAATTTGAAAAGACATGTCACAGAACCAACAAGAACGAACAAGCATTTTCTATGACAACAGTTCATCCGTTGCATTGTCAAAGAACCATGTGTTCCACAAGAGAACCAAGCATGTTGAAACAAGGTCTCATTTCATAAGAGAATTGGTCAACAAAAAAAATTTGTTTAGAATTTTGCAAGTCCCAAGATCAGCTTGCAATCATCTTTACAAAACCATTGGAAAGGGATACATTCCAGTATCTACAAAGTTATGTTTGAATGAAAAGTTCTACTTAGTGAACTATGTCATGAACATTGCAAGTTTTAACCCTCAAACATTTTGTAATTTTTTTTTAAATATCCCCATCTGCTCATAATTAAGGGGAAGTGTTGGAAATATTAATTAATCACATATTCGTATCATGTTTGAGTCGACTGTGTGAGATTCTATATCAGCTCATCTTTTATCAGATAGTGTGATAGAATGAAGACTTCATGTCTCTCATATATAAACTAGTTGAAATAAATTTTTGAATAAAAGTTTCTAGGTAGATAGTTATTACAGTCTTTAATATAAGTCGATAGATTCCAAGATAAGTAATTTTTACTCTCTGTATATGTAGAAGAACAAAATTGAAAAATAGTGAGGAGAAGAGAAGAAATAGAAAACATGTAAGTGTGCAGATAGAAGAGAAAAAGAAGAAAAATATCTATGGAGTGTTCAATAGCTCAAGCTCTATGTTTTTGGAAAGTGTTGAGAGTCGAAGCTCTATAAAAGGTGAAACATCCTTGTAAATTTCTAAGTTTCTATTTGTGGCTAGAGTTTCTTTGTTATGTCACGACAAGGTATATAAATCCATATTTTATGGTTGAATGCATGTTTTATTTAGCCGCGCATCTTCTCCAGAATTATTTGAGTAAACGTTTCTTACATTTACCATTTAGTGAAAGACACAAAGAAACCACAAATATTTCACCATGTAAAATTTCAAGTTTTTATGCACAGAGTTCTCGACACAAATCCCTTTTAATATTTGGTTATATTATATTGTGACTATGTCTCAATATAGTTGTGTTGGGGTTTATCCCAAGTTACAATGGGTGGAAAATGTTTTTTCATATTATAAGTCTCTATACTAAGAAATGTCTTTTTATTAAGTTCATCTAAAAGTGGTCAGGTCGAAGTGGGAGTTGGTCTCAACCAAGAGTGTGTCGTGGTAAAATTTGGTGAAATTTATGTAGGTTTCTGTTGAGGTAAAAGTGTTCGGGTAAAAAGTTTGTAAAAATTGTCTCAACCAAAAGTGGAAAGTTGAGTCCCTCGTAGAGTTGTCTGTCACAGTAAATTCTGGTCGCAGTAAATCTTATCGCAAGAATTTTCCCTGCAAGTTTTTCAGTCAAAGTAAAAACTGGGATTTCCAAGGTAGGATTTCACAGTGTCAGAAGTCAAAAGTAAAAGGAAAAGAAGAATTCTTACTATGTGATAACTCAATTTAACCATCATAGCCCTCGTTCCCAAGAAAATTTCTATCTTGTATCATATTTCTATTTTCCGCTAACTTTCTTCTAATGAACAACAACTCTACTTCATGGAAGTTACATCTGAATGGATTGGAATAAATTGTTGATTTTTTTTTTATCATTTCATTTTTTGGTCAACACCTGTCATACATTAAAGTTATTATACTTGTAAAACCTTTTCCAATGGATTTTTTCTCAATATAAGCAAGGGGATTAATTACATCATAGCATAATACTTGATTTCTAACCCACTCTACCCTACAAATGATTCAAAAGAAGGATCTGAGGGTTATATAACATTTAAAGACCCATATTTAATATTAATAAATTACCTAGACTCAAATTACTTTTGTGGGAAGATACTAGAGCATTTCTACTATCTTCGTTTTAGTTTAATTTGTACGTGGCATTTAATAAGATGCAATTTTACAGCCAAAAAATTCAAATAGTCTCTCCCTCAACTCACTGCAAGGCCTATAGGTATTATATTGCTCCAAATTTATTCTATCCTATGGTATTTTTGAAAGTAAAAATAATTCCCTCTACTTGTAATAAACCTCCATTGCAAACCACACTTTTACATATAAATAAAAATAAATACCAAATGCATAATATAGTGTCGTCATCGTCATCGAAAGAAAAATCCACATTTATGAGCAACAGATTGGAAAAAATGGGAAGAAAAATAAATCAACTATCAGGTAGATAATTCCCAATTGGTTATATTATCCACTCAGTGAATGCTATTGATACCAGTTAATTTATTTAGTGCATTCCTTAGATAGATATTTCTAGTGAGGTATCATGCATGTCAAATGAAGATCGTATGCCAAAGTTATGATGAAAAGAAGTTGACGCACCAATTTACCACAATAGGGCCATAGTTTGGCAGTTTTCATCTCCTAGCGTTGGGTTTTGGAGGATTAGGGTTTTCCTTTGTTTTTGAATAATATATAGTCTTTTCAAGCCCCATTGTAAGGGGGAGTTTAGAGGCCAGTGGCCATCACATCTCTTCCTATAGATAAGCTACCAATGCCGTTGCTAGTTTATTTATATTATGTCTGTAAGCATATTTTTGGTATATGATATTAATGAAATGATGTCTTAGTTCTTCCGCATCTCTACATTTATGTGTATTTCTGTAATTTCCTATATTCCTTAATAAAAATATGGATCAATGGTATCAGAGAAGGTCTACTCTTTCTCGATCCTTCTTTGCATGTCCCTAATGAGGTTGGGGTATAAGTAATTAGGGCTCAAACGGGTTGAACCGTTGCAAGATTGACCTCGTAAACCTTAACGACCGTCCATGGTGGACGAAAAGAAAGACGAGGGAGTAGGAGATCCTATCAAAATATTGCTTGAGGATTCCCTAGAGAAGAAAAGGAACGCGTCGATGGATAACGTTTCCCAGATCCTTCAATGACTTCGCAGCAATAACCACTTTGGAGGTGCAACGACTTTTAAAGTACAAGTAAGCTTTGACATTCCCATATTTGAAGGCCAAATAGATGCAGATGTTGTAGATAGATGGTTGAATCTCTTAGAAGGGTGTTTTTCGGTGCATGACTTTTCCAACCTGGAAATAATCACTTTTGCACTCCTCAAAGGTACCCCCCATGTTAAGGATTGGTGGGAGACCTATTGTGAGCAAACAGACAAGAGGACATCCTCTCTGTTTTTAGCTGCACCCGCTTGGAACTCTTCTTGAGACACCATCAAGGAACATTATTATCCCATGGGAAGATATGCGAACAACTACATACAATGGACTACATTGCGACAACAAAGGGATCAAGATGTGCATGAGCTAACAAATCTGTTCCAAGTGAGGAGATGGAGTTCCTCAAAATCTCCTCACTTGGCATAGCCTATCGGTATGCTACCAAGATTGAGAAAAAATTCAAATAAAAGAAGAGAGAATTTGGATCTACAAATCAGAAGAAAGGGAAAGGTGCCCCTAAACTATAGAACAAAGGAAAAAGCCAAGGGAGGGTGACCCAATATAATCTGCCAAAATTGTAGGCAAAGAAAAATAATGTGAATCCAAGTAAGGAAACAAGAAAGTGGTTTTAGGTTCATAATATATCCATGCACAACAGAAGTGAATTTCAGGCCAAGCAGTCACTAGTGTCCAAGGCGAAGGCCTCTAAATTGGATGCATTCTATGACTCTGAACTAGAACCCAAAGATAGTAAGGACATGGGAAAGAAAATTATCAACACAGAGCCCAATGCCATTTTTTCCACCATGAATTTCTAGAAGGAGGAACCGAAATATCTAGAGGATGAGGAGCACCTCTTCCATTTGCATATGTGGGTAAAGGGTTCCCCGATCGAGTTCATTGTCGACAATGGGTGCCAAAAGAAACTCATTTCAGCATATTTCATCAATTAGTTGGGATTTTCAACCACAACACACCCATATCCATACACCATTGGGTGGCTTCACCAAGTACAGGATCTTCGTGTCAGCCAACAATGTCACCTTCCCTACAACGTTAAGCTCTTCACAGATGACGTATTATGTGACATTGATCTTCTTGACGTTTCTAATGCATTATTAGGCCAACCATACTTATGGAAGCGACATGCTTTGTATGAGTCTCGGCCTCATGCTATTATTTATACTTTGGGAAATAAGTTGTACAGGATATCGGAGGTAGCGCCACGTGCTGCCATCTCTTTGGTTACTGCAAATCAATGCATTCAGCTCATTTCCAAAATGGGGAAATTTGTTTTCCTGGTAATCCATCCTTATGGAAAGAATAAGACTGTGGACATGAAATCTAGACAGAGCCCCTCCGCCCGACAACAACACATGAAAAAGGTCATGTATTGAATACAGGGACATCTTCACCTTGCTTGCAGGGTTGCCTTTGCACTATTAGGTCAAGCACCGCGTCAATATAGCCCCAGGTGTGTCACTTCCCAATGGACCGATCTATCGCACTATGTCCAAGAGACTGAATAAATCAAGAGGAAAATTTAGGAGTTGTTACAGAAAGGGAACATCTGACCAAGCTCATCACCTAATGGTAGACCGATCATGTTTGTGCAAATGAAGGATGGGACTTCAGTACTTTGTATTGACTATCAGGAGCTGAATAAGATCACTTTCCACAGTAAGTACCCAATCCCATGGATTGATAACCTTTTGAACCAGCTCAGGGGGGGGAATATTTCCATAAGATCGACTTAAAGTCTAGGTATGACTAGGTAGCAATCAAATCCTCCGATGTGTGCAAGTCTACCTTCAAATCAAAGGAAGGCCTTTTCAAATAGTTGGTCATGCCTTTCGGGCTGAAAATTTCTCTCGCAAACTTCATGAGGATGATGGAATATATATTGTGTCCCTTCACCCACTCATTTGTAGTAGTGTACTTGGATGACATCCTGATCTTCAGAAAAAGTTGGGAGGAGCACGTCCACCATATTCGACAGGTCCTCCAAACACTGCGGAAACACAAGTTGTCTACCAATTTGGAGAATTGCACTTTTGTCACGAGCCAGGTTCAGTATCTGGGATAAATTATTTATGAACAAGGGGTACATGTGAATCCAACCAATATCCAAGTCATTCAGGATTGGAAAACCCCAACCACTATAGTAGAGCTCCACAACTTTCTAGGTCTTGCCAATTTCTGCCGTAGTTTCATATTGGGATTCGCTCATATCACTTGGTGCTTCAGCCAAGTCACCAAGGGAGGATCGAGAAAAAAAATATTTTGGTGCGAATCTCAACAAGAGGCATTCCTCGAGTTTAAACATTGCCTCTTCTCTAACATCCATTTTTTTAACATAACCCATAATTATTGAACTATCTCTAAGATCCGTTTTTGTAACACAATGCATAACCCAAATATGAGAGTTGGTCATAGATATAGTCTTACTAATGACTTCGCTCAATTCCTTGCAACCATGTCTACCTTGGAATTCCCCTAGAACTATCCCATGTAATTCAAACATATTTTGTCTAGATTAGGTGTCATACATTCTAATGAGTATTAACTAAGGAAATTTAGTTTATATCAATTTCAACACTAAATTTTGGAAATTTTCTATCATTCCAGGTTCTTGTAACCATGAAAAACTCTATTGTTCAATGATTCCTCAATTATTAAGGATTCTCCACATATGTCATGTCAACCCATATTTATAAGAGTCAAATTTTACCTAAGATAACTACACAACTTATAACATTATATGCTCCTTTATAACTAAAGGACTTGAATACACACCTAGGGGTATATTGGTAGAAGGAATGGGTCCCTGGACCCCCTGTCACATGAGTACCATCCCAGCCCCAGTTATGGATTCCACTAGTAAAAAGATTAATCATCAAAATATATCTAAGATCCATTTTTGTAACATAACCCATAACCTGAATATGAGAGTTGGTCATAAATATAGTTTTATCTAGTGACTTCGCTCAATTCCCTACAACCATTTCTACCTTGGAATTTCCCTATAAATGTCCCATGTAATTCAAATATATTTTATCTATATTAGTTTTTATACATTATAATGAGTATTAACTAATAGAATTTAGTTTATATCAATGTTAACACTAAATTCGAAATGTTCTATCCTTCCATGTTCTTATAACCATCATAAACTCTATTGGTCAATGATTCCTCAATTATTGAGGAGCCTCCACATATGCCATGTCAAACCATATCTATAAGAGTCAAATTTTACCAAAGATAACTGCACACCTTATGACATTATATGCTCCTTTCTAACTAAAGCACTTGAATACACACCTAGGGGTATAGTGGTAGTAGGAATGGATCCTTGACCCCCTTTCACACAAGTACCATCCCAGCCCCATTTGTCAATTACCCTAGTAAAATAAATAATGATCGACATATATCTAAGATCCATTTTTGTAACACAAACCATAACCCGAATATGAGAGTTGGTCATCAATATATTTGTATGCACTGACTTCGCTCAATTCCCTACAACCATGTCTACCTTGGAATTTCCCTAGAACTGTCCCATGTAATTAAAATATATTTTATCTACATTAGATTCTAATGGGTATTAACTAATGAATTTTAGTTCACATCAATTTGAACACTAAATTCAAAATTTTCTATCCTTCTAGGTTCTTGTAACCATAAAAAACTCTATTGTTTGATGATTCTTCAATTATTAAGGAGCCTCCACATATGTCCTGCCAACCCATATCTATAAGAGTCAACTTTTACCCAAGATAACTGCACACCTTATGACATTATATGTTCCTATCTAACTACCGGGGCTTCAAAACCCAAATTTTTTCAGTGAACTCACTAGCAAGGAAGTCCTAATTGATATTAATGTGAATGTAGATGCTGGGTAATATTATAATTTACTAATTCACCATATATTTCTTGTATTATTTGAATGTAATATCTTTCACAATGTTTATACTTATAGTGTTCCATCGTGATTGGAAGGTACTAATCATGCTTGATCAACTTACCTAATGTGATCATAAGGGTCTACTCAATCCTGACAATATCTTGACTAGAATTAAGCGTAGCTTCTCTTTGATTTCATTCACATCTATTGGTCCCTAGGTACTCAAAGGTGATTCTATTGGTAATATTTTATTGTCCTCCACCTTTTATAACCCAATAATATGTCTTATATTTATGTAGAGTTAACTTAAAGAGACCTATTCGTCCACAAAAAATGTATCCTAGTCCTACTTCCATGGAAGGACATCTATGAGTGGGTTGGACTATACATAGAACATACCATTCCTTTTTTATACAATTGAGTTTGTATGGACATTTTTGGTAGAAACTCTTAACCTCTAAGGGATTACTCTAAGCCTCATGACTTAGTATCTTACAGCACAAAACCCCAATCCCACTCATTAAATTTTTTTAACCCCTTTATAAAATGTTAGTACTCCTCATGCAACACCACTTATGGTTATGAAGGATGCCACAAATTCCACCTACCATCCTCCAAAAAAAACTATATGGGTAAACGAAAGAAGATGAAATCTCATTCTACTGTGAACATGGTCATTACTTCCACATCTACAATACCTCCTAGGGAACCCACAACTAGGCACTTTTTAATATTCTCAATCACACAATCCATTGGTTTCTAGAGTCTCCTATTTTGAATATTTATACCATCCACAAGAAAATAATAACTTTTTGAATACTCGTGTCATTCACGTGTTGCTTCTTGATGCTAAAAAATAATATAATCACGCATTCAATACTAGCAATGCATATGTATTATGTGGTATATAGGATCACTATTCTCAACATTGTTTATATATTCAAACGATTCAAGAAACCTTTAATGTTTTCTACATGAAGAATTGTAGATAACCATTATTGCAGATATACCCTCACCTAACTCATGCACTGAAGGAAATCAATGTATCAAGTACATTCCTTCCTCATGTGAGTCATTTACTTCATCTAGGCCATCATTTTCATAATAATATTTAGTGGTGGATGGATCCCATGACCTTTCCATCCCATCCTTTTGAATAAAAAAATACGTTTTTGAAGAAATTGCCAACCTTAACTTCCCATGGGGTCACATGGATTATGGAGCATATTTCCTCCCATAAGATTCACTTTTTAAAAGTGCTTCTTAAAAATAGTTCTTAATTGAGCCAAAAATATTGTATTTCCATAAGAAAATTTTTATTGGTTCGAGAATCAAATCCTTTATCTACATTCCTTAATGGGGATACTTGACCAATATATCACCCATTATAAAACTAGGCATATAAGTTAATCCTAGTGTCACTCAAAAAAATTTCCAAGTGCCCCATACATCTATGAAGTGGTTGCAACCTATAAACTTAATTTTCATGAATTTAGTGACCCATTTTTCTGGTATTATGGTGAAATTGTGAGACTTAACCTTTCCATAGTGGTTCATAACATAAACACTTTCCCCTATGTAGAATCTATGTTCCAAAAAAATCCTTGTTCACCCGACCACATGCCAAAATTGATAAACTTTGGAATGTATGTTGTATATATCCAATGACATATACCACATAGGTATCCAATCTCATTTTAGTTAACCAGAAAATAGGAACCAATCATGTATGTAATCATTTTCATGATCTAAATCAAGATTGTCGTGGGACAATAAATCCACCCCCTTGATCAACTATATCAGTATTACATGCATAGGGCATACATTTATATTATTCATGGATGATTTCTTCAGGTATAACTAGATCCAAATGCATCATAAGGAGATTAAAAAACTACCTTTGACATCGTCTTAAGTAACATTTGCATATCAAGTCCTTCCATTTGGACTTAAGAATTTTGGATCCACCTTTAATTGCATCATTTCATATTTATTTATCAATGACCTCACTACTCATTCAAAAAATCAATCACATATTCTAGAAGATATTTGCAAGTTGTTCCTCCAATGTTGTAAGTGTAACAAATTGTTTAGCCTTGAGTTTTTTTTGCAGCCCTAGCGGTTAATTTCTTAGGTTTCTTATTTGTATAAGGGTATGGCTATTGACACTTTGAAGATTCAATCCAGTCCTTAAAAATACCCTTCCTACTACTTTCCATCAATTGCAATGACATCCAGTCAATTTAAAGTTATCACATGAGTTTATACAAAACTATGCCACAATCGTTTATGGATTTTTATGTTTCATTTATTTAAATGTCCCTTAAACATGGAAAAAGAAATCTTAAATTTCCTTTGAGTCCCTTAAATTGTCTCTTAATTTGGAACCCTTATTTTCCATCTTGAATTTTCAAAGCATTTTATTATTTACCTCTTCGTATCCACTTGGGATATTGTTGAAGTTTCACACAAGAATGTGATGAGCACTTGGAATATGTTGGATCCCAATGATCATATTCCAACCTGATAACCGCCTTATCACACATGAGCATTTTGATCCACATATACAATGATTTCAATATATTCCATGTGGTCCTTTAAACAAATTCCTCAGTAGTGCTTTGCAATTAGGTGCATTCTTCCAAATTTGATAGCATAGCCCTCCAATAGACTATCCATCCCAAAATCAAGTGGGCCTGAGGTATTATTACTTGTTGTATTTACTTTTTGGATCAATTCATGGGTCCAATTCCCTTGGTACTAAAATGCGATTTTTTTTCTATTTGGCTAGCCTTAGTATCCACTCATCCAACATTATCAAGATTTAACTAAAAAAAATCACATGTAGATCTGTAAATATGTACTTTTATAAACACTCCTATGGGATTATCCTTGGGTTCTTATTCTGATCTCTAGGTAATTCATACCCCTTTTCTTTGTGCATTGATATATATATTCCTTAGTTATCCTCCACACCTCTTTAAGTCAAATATCATGGTCCCATCAATGGAACCATTTATTGGTTTGCATTGGCAAAACCCACTTTTTAACATTAATTCACTAACAAACCCTTAGATATCGACCCTTTAAGCATGAACTGCAAGGAGATGAAGTCTCACCTCAGGAATCTATGGGGACTGTAGGAGCTAGTTTCTGCAATAGTTAAATGAGAGGACGAATCACATCATCTAACTTAACCCTTTTAACAAATGTGCAAAGATGTAAACATATTCATAGTGACTCATCTAGACAAAACATATCATATGCATGCAAAAACAGTTAATATATTAATGAAAACATACCTTTTAATTCATAGTGATAGTCAAACATGTTTGACAAGATAAACATAGAAATATTATATTAGATGCACACAATAAATAAATGGTTGGTCGCATGATCATAATTTCCATAACCAACTTCTCCTTTATCGTCATTTAACACAAGGCCTCCCCATAAGTCTCACAAAATAGGTGCATTGCACTCATCATATATCTGTCTCAAACATCCATAATCCCCATAAACCTAACAAATACAAAATCAAAGCATACTAAGCATACAACCACTTTACATGCATCCCCATGACTACCTTTCCTTGTCCAAGAACCTTTACATATTTATACTGGTTCACAATGACGCTTAGCTCATGAAAAGTGGACAAAACGTGCCTAACTATTTCTAACTAAATTACACCTTTGTGTGTGCTTTCTCCTTAAACGATTTATGACTTCTTCCATTTCTTGTACGCAGATAAAAAAACTAGTCCAAAAATGTTGCTCCAACAGAATATTTGAGATATTATGTTTGCAAGATCTCATTTTAACCATAGTTATCTCATTTTAACCATATTTATATTACAACCATGATGATAAAATTTCATTAAGCGGTTCTTTCTGTATTTAAAAGATGCGCCGTTACATCCTTATGACACAAACGAAATTCATTTCAAATTCTAACCCAATGTTCTATCTCATGAGTAGGAACAACATCAATAATGATCTCCCTAATGAGAATTTTTTACCCTCTCTTAATATTATCATTGGTATGTGCAAATTCTTGTTTATTTCAGCACTTAAAGTTAAATCATCATATTCTTTTCGGCTGATTCATTCCCAAGATCCTTGTTTCATACTCATTGACGACATATTTTATGAATGAGGAGTTGATACTACATTGTAATGTCGTATCAATAGGTTTGGAGGTAATCTTTAACGTGAAATTAGTCGAAAAAGAAACTTTTCCACAAGTTTTGAGTTGTTATAATGAGATGCATCCAAAGTAGATCTTATTTTCATCCCAATATTTTGGATGATTTAAAAAAAATATATATATATTTTTTGGTATTATCAAAAATCAAGGAAAGGTTACATCAACCATCCATGTTCATTTCTTGAGAGAACATTTATTTCAACTTGATTCAGAAATTATTCATACTACCTTTCTTCAGTTCTAATCTTAACTGATTACAAAAACTTGCTGTAAACGATATCTTCCTTTCAAAAAAGGTCTAGAAAACTTCAATAATTACATAAACTCCTTAAAATAAAAAAACACTTTTGGAAGTCATGGCACTTTCCATGAATTCTTGAATTATCATTGACCAAAGTTTAGGGATAAAGCTTCTTTGGATACATAATCAACGACTTCATTAGACCTTCTAGAAATTTGACTAAAATATAGCTCCTTAAAATCCCTTCTAAGAGTTTGAACTTTCTAAGAACAATGTCTAAGTAATAACACCTGCCGGATAGATAAACCATTCAACCGGTCGATAATAATATTTGAATCTCCAAAAATACTTATGTATGAAATACCAAAATGGAAGGAAATAAACACAAGACCAAACAAACTTAAATTTCTTCTTTAGTGTTTGTCCCCAATCCACCTCCCAAGCTGACATAAAATAATCATCTTTTTTTAATACAAGCACAAATTCAGAACCTTAGTGATCCTTATTAGAGGCACCATAAAAGAAACCAATTGCACTTGTTAAGACATCATATGGAGGATAAATATTTTTTGGATAAATGATGCTAGAAGGTTTGTCATTCTCCTTAAAAAGGTTTATGCCTTCAATAATGAATATGAGAGCATTGGGATGAATGTCTTGAAAAAATGCATAATTCCTTGAATTCCAAATTGACCAAGAGATGAAGTTGGGAAGAAGTTTGAACTTGTCTTCAATAATGAACCATAAATGAAAACAATTCTCCAAACTAACCTCTCCCCATTTTGCTTGGAAACCAAAATAATTCTTTGTGAATGTCCAAACTTCAATACAGAAAGAACATTCTACAAAGAGATGAAAGCTATGTTCCCCTTTGTTCTTACATAGAGAACATAAACTGGGGTCGTGCCAACCTCTAATTAATATATGGAAACTAAGGATTTTTTCCTTTAAGAATCAGCCACCAAAAACATTTCAACTTTGTAGTAATGTTCCATTTCCACAAACCTATATACCACCAGTTATGCTCTAATTGTTTACCATTTCTTATCGGAAAATTGTATGCCACCTTAGCAATAAGGAACCCATTTTTATTATTTCAAAAACACACCAAAGTATTTTTTTAGGAGTAAGAGTAATTCCATCATGCTTCAGAATTCCAATAAAATAGTCCCATTTGTCTTCCCATTGACCACTAATACCAAGATCTCTGGCATTCAACCAATAACCACCTTTTAGAATTGCCCAATTTCATCTCTTCAGAACATCCAGTGTCCTCATATCTATTCATGCAAGGTGTTCTATGATTTTAGATGGTAAATAGGGACAACCATTGTTACCTATAAAAGGGTCAATTGCAGTGAGGACATATTTTTCATTACCAATATTCTAGCATATAACTTTTGTCAGCCAATGAATCACTTTATGGAAGTTGTTGCAGACCACTGATACATTGGAATATTCAAATTTTGAATTCTGAATCCATGTTCTAACTTGAGTATTCTTCAGATACTTGGTTTTCATAACATCACTCCATAAAATAAGAGAAAAAAGACATCTCCAAAAGGATTTGAGACAAAGAGCAGAATAAAAAAGAGACAAATTTTTGATCCCCCATCCTCCCTCATCTATGGGAGTAGCTAATATTTACTAGGGGAATAAATGAAATTATGTTTCCAGATTCGATCCTTCCCATAAAAAGTGGAAAATCATATTCCTAATGGAGGTAATGACATATGCCAGAATTTTGACCAATGAGCACCAGTAAACATGAATGCTATCACGCTGAATATTATGAGTGAATATGCATGAATTTGCAATTTTTATAGTCATTCTCATTGCATTACAAAAGGCATCCAATAGAGAGTGTGTAATCTTCCATTCAATAAAATTTCCAAGTCTAAAAATAATAACATCATATACAAAAAGTAAATGAGATATAAGGACTTTATCTAAAAAAATTATACCTGTTAACTGACCATCCTTCTGATCTTTAATGATAAATATGTTAATCCCTTAAATTATGAGCATAAATAACAATAGGGAAAGAGGAAATCCTTGTCTAAGCCCTGGGGAACTCCTAAAAAAATGTGATGGGGAACCATTGATAAGAATTGCAAAATTGGCAGAAGTAACACAAGCCAATAAAAAATTCAAAACCAGATCAAGAAAGACTATGTAAAGAGGCATCAATCTTAGAAAGTCCCAATATAATTTATCATAGGATTTTTTTTAAGTCAAGCTTCGTAATCACTGACTTCATATTTGTAGACTTAACAAAATGTAAACATTCGTCACTAGTTCCAATTACATCCAGGATCTGTCTACTATATAAGAAGCCAAACTGCTCTTCGGAGATGTATTTAGAACTCCAAGGCTTGATTCTATGAGCGATTATCTTACTAATCATTTTGTAAACCAAATTAAATATCTCTATGGGCCTGAAGCCCATGAAGTTTTATGGATTGTATTTCTTAGGTATTAAGGTATAAAAGTAGCATTTAGGGTTCTTGGCATATGACCATTTTCCTTGAAAACTATGCTACTTCTAGTAAATCCTTACCCATAATGTCAAAAAATTCCAAGAAGAGCTCTATAGTTCGACCATCTGAACTAGGACTTTCTTCCTTTGTAAATTTTTACAGTACTTTCTTAATCTCTTCAAGGGTAATTTATTTTCCTAAATCCAATCCTTCTTCTCTTGTGAAAAAAGAGGGAAGGTATTCAATAACCTTTAATTGGTTACTAATAAGTGCACTCTTCTGATCTTTGAACAAAGAAATGAAGAAGTATTCTGGAGACAATTTTATCTTCTCTTGATATATAGTCAAAATACCATTTTCATCATTTATTTTCCAAATAGCATTTAAATTCCTACGGAAATAATCAAAATTATGGATAAATTTCATGTTTCTGTCACCCGCATTTAGCCAGGTAGCTCTACTTTTAAGCCTCATTTTTTCTTCATTTTTCAGGAGAATATAATCCTGAATAAATTTTGTCGTTAATTTCGTCCAAGCAAGGCCCTATTGAATTAGGCAAAAGAATACCAGGAATTTCAAATTCAATTTTCTTTAGAGTGAATCTGATCTCAAAGGATTTTTTTTTGTCTAATTAGCAACTTCTTTATTCAATTCTTTTATCTTGAAGGTGAACATTTCCATCACATTTAAATATCTCTCGCTATGAAAGGTTTCTCAAAAAACCTTAATCATCTAACAAAAAAAATAATATTTGATCCAGGAATGGTCAAATTTGAAAGGTCTATAGGAGTCATGATGGTTAATATCCAACTGAAAAACAACTAGGAAATGATCAGAAATGTTGTTTTGTAAAACCCAAGATCTATAGTTGGCACTAAAATATACAAGTTCCACTTTTATAAGAAATCCATAAAGTCTTTTTCCCATAAAAGCCCCCACTTTTTTACTCGTCCACACAAGAGTTAGTTTAGAAGGGACAACGTCAACTAGTTGATTCCTATTGAAGAGATCGAAAAAGTAATATTCCAGTAGGTCAGAAGGAAAAAACGTAACCTAGTTCTCAAAGTAGTGCAGGGTTAGATTAAGGTCTCTAGCTAAAATCAAGTTTTCAAGCTTCAACAAACCACTGGAATCAACTTTGTTCCAAAAATCCTTTCTATCTTTGTAAGGAGAATAAATATTAAGTAGATTTATCTATTTATTAAACCCTTAACAAATCTTTTTAAAAGTATCCATCCACATTTTCTATAGGGTTTAAAATAACATGACTAAGGGTTCTAGAAAATTGCCAAACCTCCCCAGAAGCCCATTTCATCAATAGCATACCATTCCCAACCCTTTAATATTTAAAAAATAATAATCACAAGATTTAGTTTCCTCTGATATGGTTTCTTAAAAAAAAATGTCCACTCTGTTTTTCAACATAAAGTTTTTGAGGGCCCAAAGCTTTGTGTTGGCCCCCAAACCCCTAATGTTATAGGAAAAACATATCGTTGGAAAACCTGCAATGTGGGATTTTTTTTTCTCTAAGCGGCCATCCAGAAATAGTATCAGTAATTCCTTTATCCTCTTCCAATCAAATCCTTTCCAAAACAAGAATATACCTGACTTCTATTAATAAAACTTTATCCCCTTCCTGAATGGTGTTATTGAAAAAAAGTTGTTTCTTTTTTTCTGTTTCTTTTTTTTTCTTATTTTTCATACGTATGGTAACATTTTGACATATGATAGAGTTTATAGGGTTAAATTATTTGTTTTCCATATGAGCAGCGTAATAGCATGGAAGAGGAGAAAATGTTGGACTTTTTTCCTCTCAAACAAATTTGGGTTTAGAATCTAAGCATTGTTCTGTATCATCAATGGGAAACACCTGAATTGGATCAATTTTATGATTATAGAAATTTGTGACAAAAAACCCTTCCTTAGTGGGAATCAAAATTCTAGGGCAAAGCAAAACATTTCCCACTCCCAACGAATCACAGGAAATCGGAGCATTCAAGGAGTTGTTCCGCGATCGAGAATGGAACTAGTTAGCAAAAGAAGGGTTTGGCTTAGGGGTAGAACCATGATTCCTTAACCTAAGATCTAAATATTTGTCAACATATTTTATAAAAAAAATTGTTTAGAAGTCATGTCTTTGTAAGGAACATGTGAAGAATCATTAGACATACCTAGAGAATGGTCGAAAACCCTATTTTGTGCATTGCCGAAGGGAAAGCCATCCGAATACTCATTCGGATGAAGCCTCCACAGTTTATTTTCATGTGGAAGTGGCAAACCAAAAGGGAAATCCCTCCTAACATGGATTGTTTCATGACAATTTAGGCATCGAAAAGGGATTCCTTTATAAAACAGATATTTGTTAAAAGTGTGCTCGCTCCAATTGATCTGAAACAATTCAAGAAACACCTCCAAAGTATCAAGATCCACAAAAACCCATTCCATTCTTCTATCACCCGCTCACATATAAACTTTTTCCACAGAGAAAAAGATCCCTAGATGATTTTATATAAGCTCCAAACCCTCCTCAGACCAAAATTGTAAGGGTAGTTTCAGGAAACCCAGAGATGTCTTCTAGACTCAAATTCAGTCAAAGGGTAAAACTAACTGACCAATTCCAAATTATTAAGGATCCATCCTATATTATTCAATGCTTCTTTAAAACCCTTTGAGTGTGTTTGTTTTCTAGGAAAATGAAGCAGAACCAACTCCAAAAGAGCCAGAGAACCTGTGGAATCTAGTCGAACTAGGGTTTCCATGTGTTAGTGACCCACTCAATAATTTCTAACATGTTCATTCAGACGTACTCTAACCGTCCAATAATCACTCAATTGCACAAAATTTCCACCCTTTTCAGCATAAAAGCTCTTTCGATGTTTAAACTTTGAAAATCTTTTTTAACCTTGTAAGATTTAAATTTTCTCTTATCACTTGTCTCTTGACAAGATATCTTAACAGGTAGAGGGATATGCAGTACAACAGATCCATGTATAGATTTATCCGCATCTAAATATTTAGGTTGTTTTAGTAAAAATGAATCCTCTAGACATGTTGAAAAAGGAGTGGATCCTTGCTCATCATAAACTCCATATCTGCGACCTTGTAGCTCAACCCATTCAAAATCAATATGGGTATCAACAATCGGTCTGCAAGGATGGAAAAATACCTAGTGATTAACCCTAGATCCATCAAAAAAATGGGAGCTAAGAGAAATACGCTCTTATCCCACATGTTATACCCTAGAAACCCTAAACCATGTATTTTCGACATGTCATCTTTTAGTACAAAATTCCCATCATTCCTAATAAAAGCGCTAGGATTTGAGTAATATAGATTGTATGTGGTGTCGGATCTAACAAAATTTTCGCTATGTGGATGTTGGACGATCTTCAAAAGGTTAGGGTGTGAAAACCCTAATGTTTGATTAAATGGTTTGTAGGCATTTTTTTTTCACAAAATTTTATTGAAAGAAAGTGAAAATATAAAAGTGGATCCACACCCTTTCTAGTCTTGGCTGGTACTAGGCCGAGATGGCTTCACTTCAATCTAGAAATAAAATCCATGAAAATTTTTAGAAAAATACTAGGGTTTTTAGCCATCCTCCCTATGATAACAACAGATCATACTTTATATAATATAAAGAACAATTTTTTTTGGAATATTTACTATAACTTTCACCTCTCGCCGCAAACTTCCTGTAACATACCCATATAAAACTCTGATAAATGCATAAAATTTTAAAAGAATTGACATCTAATAAGTTTACAAACACTAAATCAAGTCCCTGTATTCATCCTTTATAGTTCATTGAACACAACGAGGACAAAAACAAAATCCTTTAAATTAACATTCTTGGTTTAAATTAAACTCAATCTGGTTTAACCCCCAAGACTTAGTTTTTCTACACCATGTTTCCCCACAACAATCCCTTGGCACTAAGCTTTCCACAATGGAATTTCTACAACAGGATTTTGCTTCCACAACCTTGCTTCTGCATGTGGATTACAGGTTGCGGAAGATTATATAAAACTAATACAGATCTGTCCTTTTGAAACTATGCTTCTGCATGCCAATTGTGTGTTGCAGAGGTACTTAGACTCATCACAGAATTACCTACTATAATATCTTATCCTGTGACTCTTATGAGTTGTTGATCTATTGCACCGTCGATCCCCAACTATTGATCCCTGTATGGATCAATGTCTAACCTTTATCAATTCACAGGATTTCCTTCTACAATCCCATCTCCCGCAACTCCTCTGAGTCATTGATCTATTGCAGCGTTGAACCCTAACTGTTGATCCTTTGGCTGATTGGAACATAACCTTTTCTCTTTCCACATTCTGCAATTGCAGATCACAGATAGCAGAAAACATTATATTTTAACAATTTTCCTTTCCCCTATCTACATTCCGCAATTGCGGATTGCAGATTGCATAAAACCTTATATTTTAACAATTTTCCTTTCCACTTTCTGCATTCCACAATTCCAGATTGTGGAAACCCTTATATCTAAACAATTTTACTTTCTTCTTTTTGCATTTTGTAATTGTAGATTGTGGATTGCAGAAACCCTTATATTTTAATCATGTTTTCCACTTCCACAATGCGGATTTCAGGTTGCACAAACACTCCCATTTCCTTATAAATTTTAGTCTGTTTCTGCTTCTGCAATGCATATTGCGGGTTGTGGAAATGCTCC
>LPNX010358135.1:372754-423452 GCA_001517045.1 Pseudotsuga menziesii | reverse complement strand
GGGGGGGGGGGGGGGGGGGGGGTGTGAAATAGTGGGCCAACACTTTTTACCAATTTCACTTGTTTAAATGTTTAAACATAGATCATCAATCATTTCATCAACATAAATCAAACACTTCACAAGAGACACTTCAGAAGAGAAACTTATAAAATTTATTATATCAAATTTTATACTACATTGAAGGCCACCACCTTGGGGTCTACATCATCTTCAACTAACTGAGAAGCAGCAACTTCTATTTGAAGACCCTTCTTGATTTTTCTTAGTTCCCACTTATAAAGTGAGCGCAAGACCCATCTTGCAATTACAAAAAAATTATTGTCACATCACATTTCATCTACCACTTGTCATTGACTTTGTCATATCAATCTGCTCCGTAAAATCATCTTCTTCCCATCAACCTGTGAGTTATTCTATCACATCATCATTCAACTATCTCTGTCACTATCAACTCACTTGTCAAATTATTTGTCAACTCACACTAGGTCAATGTCAAGTCAGAGCTGTCACTATGCTTTACTTAACCAATCAACTTTCCAAGTCAATGGAATTTTTCCAACAACCATAGTTCAGTTGCATGTAATGGAGTTAATTCAAACATAGGATTTGGTATGGTTTGAGTATGGCATTGTCTAGGTATTTGTTAATGTCATCAATGAAAATTGTCTTAATAGTACACACACCATCCTTACTACAACCATATACACTAGTTCTAATAGAGTTATTCACTTCTCTGGTTGTACATCTTTCATGCCCAGGATAAGTACTATTAAAAATTTATCTACACCTTGCTACAACATTTCTTTCATTTGTTGATGTAATTGTAACTTCGGAATGTATTCACCTGTATTTCTTATCTATTGTAACCTGATGTTTATTTCAGGATGTTATCATGTTATGTCATACCCCGATGTTCTGATTGGGAGAATCAATAATGTAAACAAGTCATGTCAAGTCATTGTGGGTAACCCTCAGATTGTCTAAGGGTTAAAGTCCTCGCAGTTTTGGGGCACTAGGGTTATTAGACTCTCCAAGTAGAGGTAGGCCCTAGTAGGTTTTTAGTCATGTTGGGCTTAGGATAAATAGAGAGTTGGACTCTCTATTTAGCACACATCACTCACACACACAAGTGTAGTGCATAGTTGAAGAAGGAGAAGACACTGGGGCTAGACAACAAGAAGGTTACTGCTATCGGGAGTGCATCTTACTATTTTGGGGTTTTACCTTTTGTGTCAATTCTATCTCTAAGAAAGTTGCGGGGTGTTCTCCATTTATGGTTTCCTCAATGAAAAACACTGCGTTCATTGTCTCTTGTGTTTGATTTCTGTACTTGTTTTTCTCTCAATTAAAGATCCTAACATAATTCTAGCTTGAATGTTGAAAAACTAACATGGTATGAGAGCTAACCTGAGAAGAAGACACTATGTAGCTATGGGAACTAGGGATTACTACTTTGTGGATCTCTCTCCATAGATTTTCAGCAAAAGTAAGGTGGAATAACTCTCCTCCTTAGGGCGCATCTTTCTATCGAAGCATAATCCAATTCTGAGGTTTTTCAGTTTTGGACCTGTCACTACTGTTGGAAATTAGGGATTTTCACAGAAGAGGAATTTTCAGTGAGCCTAGGCCTAGATTTATCTCCTCCCCAAAATAAAAGTTAGGGATAAATTTCAAGGCATTTGGGTGGACGAAACTCCGGGAAAGAAAAACCCTAATTCGCTCCTCAACCAGCTCTGTGGGATTTCTGCTCAAGTTTCAGATCTGACATCTTGACCTGGTAAGATCTAAAATCTTTGTATTTCCATTTGAGGTTCTGAGTTAAGATGTTTCATCATACAAAGCATGATGAAAATATTGAGCGAGCTGATAACTTCCGAGCTTAGAAGTATAGGATATCCCTGGTCCTGGAAGAGAATGAGTTGGACTCCTACATCCATGAGGAGGTTCCAGTTCTAGAGGGAGATGAGGCTAAGGCCTTGCATAAGAAGAAATTGGTTATGGAAAATAGAATCATTGCTGATTCTATCAAGGAAAATCTCATACCATATGTGTCCTCTCTAAATACACATAAAGCTATGTTTGATGCCCTAACCAAATTGTTTGAAGGGAAGAACATAAACCAGAAGATGAATTTGAGAAACCAACTCAAGAATGTGAATATTCAGAATGTAGAAACAATCCAGTCTTACTTCACAAGAGGTTCCCAGATCAAGGAACAACTAAAAGCTATAGATTAAGAAGTGGAAAATGTAGAGATTGTGATGACTACCTTGAATGGCCTTCCTAGGTCATGCGATTCTTTATCCAAGGAATCTGTGCTAGAAAGAAGTTAGTCATGTTCAGCAGACTATGTGAAGAGTGCTCTAAAGAATAAGCTGAGATAGAAACTCGAGAAGAAAAGGTGGGAATTGAAGATCAAGCTCTCACAGTACACTCCAAATCACATTCCAAGTCAACCAAAGGAAGATCTCAAACTCCAGAGGTAAGCACTCTCACAAAGATAACACTAGAAAATATTTATCTAGGATCATATGTTATACATGTGATGAAGCAAGACATTATGCAAGAAATTATCCTAAGAAACAAAAACTAATAAAGAGGAGCAACAAAAGAAGACATCATGCTCATGCTGCAGAGGATGATGAACCATTCAAGAAAAGAACCATATATGAAAGTGAAGATTCTTCAAGCGAGGATGAATATGTTTTGATCTCCGCTCTCATAGGTAACATTACTCATGGAAGTGATGATTGGATTATAGATAGTGGGGCTTCCAAACATATGACAGGATTCAAGGAATCATTTCTGAGGCTGTCAGAACATGAATCACCTCACAAGGTGAAGCTAGGAGATGAGTACCAATATCCAATATAAGGTAGTGGGGAATATTCCTATAAGCTAGACTTTGGAAGGTCTCTAATAATGAAATAAGTATTGTTTCTACTAGGACTCAAGAAGAACCTCCTTTCCATATCAGCATTAGATGCAAAAGGAATGCGAGTTGCATTCATAGATGGTCAAGTCATCATGTGGCCAAAAGGAAATACTATCGATGATATGGTAGTAATTGGAGAACAAGAAGGAGAATTGTACAAATTAAAGGGCCATCCAGAACAAGCCTTGGTCCATGACACAGTAGATCCAAGTGAACTTTGGCAAAGAAAGGTTGCACATGTGCATTACAGAGAACTACCTATTGCAAGCAAAGATGTTGAAGGTCTTCTAGAAATCAAAGCAAAACATGATGGGGTCCGCAAAGGATGTGTGAAAGGAAAGAATACAAAGAAGACATCTCCAAGTAGTGAAAGCAAAGCAAAAGGAATCTTGGAAATCATCCACTCTGATTTATGCAGTCCTATGTCATCAAATTCACTAAGTAGGTATGCATATTATGTTTATTTCATTGATGATTTCTCTAGGAAGACATGGGTTTAATTCATGAAGAACAAAGACGAAGTATTCAGCAAGTTCAATGAATTCAAAGCCTTGATCAAGAACCACACTAAAAAGAATACCAAGACCATTCGATCAGATAATGGCGGAGAATTCACTTTAAATGAATTCAAAGATCTATGCAAAGAATTAGGGATTAAGAGGGATTTGTCCACTCCTTACAATCCATAATAGAATGGGATCATAGAGAGGAAGAATAGAACTATCATGGAAGATACAAGAGCAATGATTCATGATCAAGACCTTCCTATGCATCTTTAGGAGGAAGCTTCCAAAACAACGGTGTATTTACAAAACCATACTCCACATAGAATACTTGAGAACAAGACTCCTAAAGAAGTATTCTTCGGCAAGAAACCAGAAGTCTTCTTCGGTTGTCCAATATGCATACACATTCCAAAAGAGAAGAGGACTAAATTAGATCCTTCATGAAAGAAGGATATATTTGTGGGATACTCTGAAAGCTCGAAGGCTTGCAGAATATATTTCCCAGGACACAAGGAGATTGATATTAGAAGGGATGTGACATTTGATGAAGACACCGGTTACAAAAAATCTAGAAAGATACCTGCTGAAGAACCTGAAGAAGCAGAAGCACCCAGAGTTCATGATACAACCATGAATGAAGAAGCTCAAGAAGAAGATAGAGAATTTGAAGAACCACAAAGACCTGTAGATCCACCTCTGGAGAAGGATCCTCATAAGAGGAAACCTGCTTGGGTATGAGAACTTATCCAAGGTGCGGAAAGATATGGGGCTCCAGAAGAGAATCACAGAGAAAGAAAGAGGACCAGATCCTACTCCGGGTATGTAGATTTACTATGTGATTCCATTGATAAAAAACCTTCCAGTTATGAAGAAGCAGCATAACGAAAAGAATGGGATGCTATAATCGAAGAATACCAATCAATCATGAAGAATGATGTTTGGGATGTTGTCCCAAGACCAGATGGGAAGTCAATTGTAACTTCCAAATGGATCTACAAGATCAAACATGCTTCAGACGGTAGCATTGAAAAATATAAGGCAAGATTTGTAACTCGGGGTTTCTCTCATAAAGAAGGAATAGATTATGAAGAAACCTTTGCACCTGTAGCTAGATACACTTCCATCAGATCAGTACTTGTTCTAGCTGTAGTAGTGAAATGGAAGATACACCAGATGGATGTCGAGACTGTCTTCTTGAATGGTGTAGTGGAAGAGGAAGTCTATGTAGAAAAAACACTCAGTTTTGAGACACATGATAGGGAGTCTCATGTGTGCAGATTGAAGAAATCCTTGTACAGTTTGAAACAGGCACCCATGACATAGTACAACAGAATTGACAGATTTCTATCCAGTTTTGGATTTACCAGGAGTAAAGCAAATTCCAACCTTTACTACAAGGTTGAAGATGGAAACCTATTGATGCTTCTACTATATGTAGATGATCTGTTTGGGATAGGTGTGGATGGGTTGATTGCTGATACAAAGAGAAAGCTTACTGCCGAGTTCAAAATGAAGGAATTGGGTACGATGCATTATTTTCTAGGTATGGAGGTGTGGTAGAGTGTAGATGGAATATTCCTTGGACAAGGGAAGTATGCAGTAGAGATCCTAAATAGGTTTGGGATGATGGACTGCAAGGCTATGGCCATACCTATGGCATCGAACCTGAATCTATTAAGCTATGCTTCATCAGAGTCAGTTGATGCTGTGATGTATCGTTAGATGATTGGGTCATTAATGTACCTGATGAACATGAGACCAGACATTTGCTTTGCTGTGAACACCTTGAGCCAATTCTTGACAGATCCGAGAAATGTTTACTTGATTGCTACAAAGCATGTTCTAAGGTACCTGAGGGGTACAATTGATTATGGGATCAAGTACAATGTGAATCAGAAGATTAACCTAGAGGGTTATATTGATTCAGATTGGGTAGGCAGTGCCATCGATAGGAAGAGCACTTTAGGGTGTTGCTTCAGTATGTCATAAGGTGTGATCTCTTGGTTTAGTAGGAAGCAATCCTTTGTGGCACTGAGTACAGTTGAAGTAGAGTATGTCGCAGCTTGTTCATCTAGTTCTGAGGTAGTATGGCTAAGGAAGATACTGTCGGGTTTATTTGATCTCCAGTTGGATGCTACTTGTATACATTGTGACAACCAGAGTTGTGTGAAGTTGTCAGAGAATCCAGTGTCCCATGACAAGTCAAAGCATATCGAGATCAAGTATCACTATATCAGGGATATGGTGCAAACGGGAGCAGTGAAGCTCTAGTATGTTGCAACAAATGATCAGATAGCCGATGTGTTGACGAAGCCATTAGCTAGAGTAAAGTTCAAGTACTTCAGGGAGAAGCTTGGTGTTCTCCAGATCGAGGTCCCATATAAGGGGAAGTGATGAGTCTGGAAGCCATTCTAATGAGCAGGTCAGGTGTAAGGGCTGAGCCATTATGTCATGGTGAGGGGATTTGGCTCCTTCCATGTCAGATATGAGTGCTGAGATCCATATCCATTATGAAAAGTAGGTCAGATATAAGGGCTGATCCATTCTATCATGGTAAGAGGATTTGGTTCCTTCCATGTCAGATATGAGTGCTGAATGCCATTCTGGGAATGGAGGTGCCTGGTTAGTTACCAAGAACACTCAGTCCAAGACTAAGACATCCATTCTGATGAGCATGTCAGATATAAGGGCTGATCGATTTTGTCATGGCTAAAGGACTAAGTTCCTTCCATGTCAGATATGAGCATTGGCCATTCTCATGAGTAGGTTAGATGTAAGGACAAATACCACTCTTTGGGAGAGTGGAGGCACTTGGTCCATTACCAGGTAGCTTAGTCTCAGAATGGAGGCCATTCTGGGTAGGGTGTAGGATTTGGTTCCTACCAGGTCAGATGTGAGTGTAGGCCATTGTGGTGAGGGTGTAGGATTTGGTTCCTACCAGTTCAGATGTGAGTGCAAGCCATTCTGGCGAGGGTGTAGGATTTGGCTCCTACGATGTCAGATATAAGGGCAACTGCTATTCTCCGGGAGAATGGAGGCACCTGGTCTATTACCAAGTAGCTCAGTATGGGACTAGGGGCCATTTTGGTGAGGGTGTAGGATTTAGTTCCTACCAGGTCAGATGTGAGTGCAATCGTTTCTAATGAGGGGGTGGGATTTGGTTCCTACTAGGTTAGATATAAGTGTTGAAGCCTTTTCACAGATGATAGTGATCTCCTATCATGCTGGTGAATATGAGTGCTAGTCCTTTCTAATGTGATTGTAGGCTTCTACATGATTAGGTGTGAGTGTTTGGTGTTCCTTTCTGACGAGTAGGTCAGATGTAAGTGCTGGGCAGGCCATTCTAATGAGTAGGTTAGATATAAGTGCTGAAGAAGACCTACATGATGGCTAGGCCTACAACCAACATGAAAAGAAGGTTGGATCTATAGAACTTCCTATGACGAGAAGAATCATGAGATAGGACACATGATGATGACCAGAGATGATCTATATCAAGCTATGATCCAAATCCAGTTATGATGACTCCGAGAGATCCAGATCGAGTGATGATCCAGATCCAGTAGCGATGATCCAGATTGAGTGATGATCCAAATCCAATGATGATGTCCAGTGATGATCTAGATCAAGTGATGATCCCAATCCAGTAATGATGTCCAGTGATGGCCCAGATCGAGTGACGATCCAGATCTAGTGATGATGTCTAGTGATGATCCAGATCAAGTATGATCTAGTGACGGTGATCTAGATAGAGAGATGATCTAGATCTAGATGAAGATGACCTGAAGATGAATATGACTTGAAGATGTATATTATGAGAATATCCATAGAAGAAGACCAGTGATGAAAATTGTGTTGAGAAAATACCTTCCTAGTTAACATGGAGTGTTGATGTAATTGTAACTTCAGAATGTATTAACTTGTATTTATTATCTATTGTAACCTGATGTTTATTCTAGGATGTTATCATGTTATGTCATACCACGATGTTTCGATCGAGAGAATCAATAATGTAAACAAGTCATGTCAAGTCATTGTGGGAAACCCTCCGATTTTCTAAAGGTTAAAGTCCCCACAGTTCTGGGCCACTAGAATTATTACACTCTCCAAGTAGAGGTCGGCCCTAGAAGGGTTTTAGTCATGTCGTTATTAGTATAAATAGAGAGTTGGACTCTCTATTTAGCACACATCACTCACACACTAAAGTGTAGCACATAGTCGAAGAAGGAGAAGACACTGGGGCTAGACAAGAAGAAGGTTACTATTGTCGGGAGTGCATCTTACTGTTTTGGGGTATTACCTTTTGTCCTAATTCTATCTCTGAGGAAGTTGCGGGGTTTTCTCCATGTATGGTTTCCCCGATGAAAAACAATGTGTTCATTGTCTCTTTTGTTTGATTGTTGTACTTGTTATTCTCTTAGTTAAAGATCCTAACGTAATGCTAGCTTGAATGTTGAAAAACTAACATCATTGAGATAAAAGTATGATGTCATACTGTTCCTTCCTCGGGGCTGATAGATACCATGATTTTCACCTCAGTGATCAATGAACTATTGCTTGTTTGGAGATATCCTTTTTCTTGCAGATCTGTTGCCCTTTTTCTTTTTTAACCTTTCCTCAGTCTAACCCAATTTTTTGGAGATTGGATCTTGCTTTCAATATTAAAATACTTCACTGAGGCTCCTCCAAAATCATCCATACAAAACTTGTGTACTACTATTGTAGATTACTTCCTTTTCCACCAAACTCATACCATACAGCTGGAAATAAAATCTTAGAGAGAAAGATCACTCAAGGACAATCCAAAAATAAGAGATAAAAAGGTTTGCTTGTCTGTCTTCTAACTGCATGTTTGGTAGTGCTCTAGTTCAACCAAAAAATAAGAGCCCAATCACTTGATTTTTAGCTTCTACCAGAATATGCTACACACTTTTTCTATCTCAGACTTTGTACCCAAAATTTCTCAGTGAAAAACACAAAATTTAGATTTGTCACTTCACGTTTAAATGGCATTTGAAGGTGTATTTATATAGGTTCAATGTGGATTTTTTATAAGCTGGCATGCTATATAAGAATATATATTTTATACAAATTTTTTATTAGTTTTATGACAGGTCAACCGAATTTCCATATTAAAATTAATTCATGTTTTTAACTTTTTTCTCCATCTTGGAAAATGACTATTGTATGGCTCATTTACTTCTCCTTATATATCAATATATATCCAAATCTTATTCATTCACCTCAACTCTGTAAGAACCATGTCAAAACCACGTCAAGTCACCATGTTTAGAGGATGAATGGGTTAATTAAATCTTCCACTTATGCATCAAGCCATGTGATCATTTAAATTATTGAATATGTAATGTATCCAAATGCATCAACATGGAGTAGTATCATCTAGAGTGTCATAATCATGGACTTCTTATTTTTTCACAATAATTCAAGATCTTCATGTCAACTATGTGCATCGATGACAAGGTAATGCTTCTTCAGAAAAGAATTCATCATCTCTTTATCATCATAATGATAGAAAGTAAGAGTGTGAGAGCATCATGGAAGATGAACAATATCCAAGAGCTATCATACCACCATTTATTTGAGTCTAATACCTAATCCTTTACTTGCATTTCTCCATGTGGTTTTTCACATCATCAAAACTACGTCATCAAGGTATATTGGGCTCCAACATGATTCTTAATGGATTTCAAGGTCATTGACTTATATGAAACATAATTTTTTGTTGTCATGAGCCAAGGTTAGGGATTTGAACTTCATCATGAGGCACATCATCATTATTACTTCAAAACTTCATCAAAGTTGTTAAGTCAGTAATTCTTCTGTCCATTTTGGCTTGACTTCTTAAATTTTTTGGTTTGTTTCTCATTAAGCTTTTGTTTTAAGTTTTCGTTTTGATTTCCTTCAGGAGTTTTCTTGATGAATTGATAGTTTTTTGGGTATCCTTTTCATAGGTTTTATTTGATTAGTGTTCTTTTGCATTTTCAAAAGGGGTTAAAGAAAGTCATATTATCAAAATGGATTCATTAATGTGTTTAGAGAGCAGTTAGACTTGTTTCTTAAACCAAGCAGCTTTTAAAACCTCCGACAAATTAGCTGAAAATTGCAAAACAACGAAAATTTGGCCTAGCAACTATTCTTGTAGCGCTGGATGAAAATTTAACAAAGGGCGCGCTACAAGAATATCGCGGCCCTTTTTTTTCCGATTTTTATGCAGATTTTCATCATGATTTTCATCTGGAAGTGACTGATTGTATTGTGTGAGTGTTTTAACACGTGTTTACTGCAGTTTAGACACGATTTTAGTTGGTTATCAGTCACGAAGCAGAGCAGGTTCATCATTGCATATTATGCGGAATCAGTTGGACAAAATCAGCAAATCTCGGCTAAAGATTGCAAAATTCTCTTTCTATACGCATTATTATTGGAGAGGAGTGCTCGTAATGCATATCAAAATGCTAAAGAGGTGGATTGTGTTCCTGTGAAGAGAAGACAATGTTTTTAACGCCAGCAAGAAATTAGGGCTTCTTAATTCACGCACCTGCAGTTAAGGAGATGATATGAAGACACCTGTTCTCATAAGAAGAGACCGTTGATACTCAAAAACGAAGCTTTAAGCCATGACAGTTGAGAAATTGGTAGGTACTTCGATACGAACCCTTAAAACTAAAAAATTTGGGTTTTTCTTGCTGCACGGTTATCTGGAGAAATTGGTTGCTAGAAATGAAAGAATAGGTTATAAAATAAACTCTTCACAACAGAAATAGCTATCTAAAGCTATTATGAGGAATATTCATGAACAGAGCAGGAAAGAATTCTTAAGTTTAAAGTTTACAGCCTGGGAAATTTTAATGACAGTTTAAACGAAGATTGTTTATCATTTGCTCTCCAATACATTTGAAAGCTCTGACAGTGATGCATATTGGTTACAATGAATTAATTGAATGGATTCTTCTCATGACCTAATGCTAGTGTAAACCAGAATCTACAGGAAACAACACTGAAAGGACTCCTAAACTGATTTGTTATGCTCATATTTTACACAGAAGGTGTTCAGTGTTTTGATTAATTGGTCTGAAAAGCTGTTGATAATTGTTATGATGTGAAAAATCAATTGCTTGGAGAACATGTTGACTTTCATATACAGGTTTTGATGGCAGTTTTTTGGCGAAGGTGATTATATTGCAGACAGGGGTTTTTTTCTCTCTCCACATGCTATCAATCCCCAGTTGGTTTAACAAGCCTGTGATTGATTTTACTTTGACAAAATCTGAAGCAGTCAGAAATTTAGGGTTTGAGGATCAAAGCTGTTTTGATCCATGGAAGGAGGAGCAAATACTGAAGATAGAGCAACCACTTTCATTGACAGTCTTCAACTACATTGAGCAGCCTCGACATTGCAAATTAATCAAAGTGCTGTCTTCTATGATTTGAATTAGTTTGTACTGAAATAAGAATTCATGTCTGAATGTATATCATAATGCTGGTTTCCTGAACCCTAAAAATGAAGAGCTTGGGTGGTCCATAGTCTAAAGCAATCTGACATGATGTTTGATGGTGCATTTCTGAAGAATGAGCAGTGTTTCTGTGCTCTTATGATTGTTTTATTCATGAACTGATCTATTCTCACAATCCATCTATATTCAGACCTAATTTGTACCGTTGTACCATAAAAACATTGAAGCCTAAGGTCAGGAGAATTTGATTTTCTGCTGGGAAAGTTTTCATGCATCTTTTAAACCAACAGGCCTATCCAGGAGTGTGTAGAAAATTTTGAAGGAGCTCAAAGCACAAGAAACCAGTTTACAAAGCATTTTTGAAACCTAAAGCCAGACTGTTTCTGTTTTCTGAAAGAAGAATATGGGGAAAAGTGGTAAAAGTGGTAAGGTCAACAGGGCTGAGCCCACAGACCTAACCTAGATTCAGAAGCTTCCTGACTGTGCAGAACTGTTTCAGCAGGCAGGTTGGTTGAGGTTTTTCAAGAAGATAGATGGTTTCAATGCTCAGGTGTCCTGCAAGTTTGCTAAGGGACTCAAAGATGATATGATCATGATGGATGCTTTGAAATTCAAACTGACTGTGGAGCTAATAGCAGAAGCTACTAAGATCAGCAATGAGGGGGAGCATTGGTTTAAAAAATTGACTTTTGACTTTGAACCCCAAATATACCTATTGCCTAATGTGACTCCTGACTGGAACAAGGGTATCCTCATTCAAAATTTCAAGAAGGAGTGGATTGAGCCCATAAGGATACTTCAAAGTTATGTGACCTGTGAAGGCAGATATTCATTTGTCTTTAAATATCATTTCGGGTTCTTGCAACACATAGTAGGAGTTTCTAAAATGAACCTGCCCTTCTTTTTCTTAAAAAGCCTGCAGAAGATGTCAAGCAAGATAAAGCAACATGATGATCACACCTCCCAGTCACTTTTTCACCATGGTCTCATCAAACTGATCATCACCACAATGTTGCAGCATGAGGGAAGGACTTGGGATTTCTTTTTGTTTTGGTCAGATGTTCATCCTCAAAAAGAAGATCAGCAGCCTAAAAGGCAGACTGATAAGGGGAAGGTAATGATAAAAAATTTAGGTCACTCAGTCAAATCTACAAGTAAAGATGAGGTTAAAGCCAAGAAGGTGACAGAGAAGGTAGCAGAACAAGTAAAGGATGACAGTCACCTCAAAGTGGCTTCAGATTCCATTAGAAACAAGTACTCATTGTTTGCAAGTGAAGAAGTGCAGCCTTGTCTGAAATTACCACCAGTAGCACATTCTGAACAAGCTAGGACTATTGATAAAGAGAGAGCTACTACTCCTGAAGAGGAATTACAAACTAAACAAAGGAGCCCTCTTACCATATTATCTGAAGATGAAGGTTATTTATTGGAGGATGAACAACAGATTGTTGTGACAGATCCAAGTACAGATGCATATGGAGACTTTCCTACCTCAAGGGTAAAATCAACAAAATCTAAGAGGAAGAAAAAGATAAATGTATCTGCATACAGAAGACCGAAAACCAGACCTACTAACAAGCTGAGATGGAACATGAAAAAGATACTTAACCCCAAACTAGAGTCTAGATAGGAAGCTATGGTGATTAATTCTTCCTCTAGTGAAAAAATAGAAATTGTTAAACAGGGCAGCAGAGGCAAAGGAAAGTCAATTGCCAAGCCTTCTTCTTTTCCTCAACCTGCAAACACAAAAAGATTACAGTTAGCAAGAGAGATTTAACAGTCCAAGATGAATTTATCTGAAATAGTGCTGGAGATAAGGAATAAACTTTCAAAACAGCTACAAGATGAAGAAGCTAGAATCTGTCCTTTTGAAAGTCATGATTGGGAGGATGAAGATGAACAGATACTCAGAGAAGCAGGCATTTTGGAGGGTCCTGGTGATTCTTCAGATTACACAGACTTTTTAATGAAAGAAGAGAGTATATCAGAGATCCCAAATTTTGATGAAGAAGATGTACAGGAAAGTATTCAGAAATATAGGAAACACATGAAACACCTGCAAGAAACTAATGATGGATTATTCAAAGTTCATCAAGGGCTTGTAGAAGAATTGATGGATGTTAAAGGTCATTTTCAAGAACTAGCAGAGGTATCTAAGGAAGTCCTTAGCAAGAAAAGAGTTGCTGACAGGTACTGTGCAAAGCTGGAGAAGACTGTTGATCATTTACAACAGGAAAATGAAGACTTGCAGAAAAGGATAATTGATATGGAGAAGAAGGATAAAAGGGCTAAGAAAAGGTCTCGAGCCCTAGAATGAATATCACTTCTTGTTGAGGAAGCTAAGAAGATATGAAGCAATTATTAGTTAGTGGTTATTTTTGATAAACACTTTTGTTAAGTATTTGCTATTTTTAGCAATCATGTAAGTTTGTAAAAAGTCACTTGTTACTTTACCTAGCTTAGTAATTTGATGGAGGTAGTTAGAGGGTAAAACCTAACTGATTTTGGAAGAACTTTCCTATTTAGATGAGATAGCAAGTCATTGTTATGGTTCTGGATTTTGGGAGCATCAGGAGGTCTGCTAGCTGCTTGTACTATCAGACTTGTTCAGAGATATGTACCGTAACTCTCATATGCATTTACTGATGAAATAATGTGATATATGACTCTTTCCCCCACATTTTGTCTATGTTGGCTTTGTTATTGAGCATGTTTTGCTTCTTAAATGGTAATTTCATTGCTAGTTGATGTCTTTTTCTGGTAATGCTTATCTTTTAATGTATGAACCACATCATAGTATCTTTGTTGGATTTTTGTGATATGTTTGGGCATCTTTATCAGTTTATGTCTATGATTTAGTTGTTTCTTTTACTCTGAATGTATTCCTTGCATGATCTTGAAGCTTACAACCAAAAACACATAAACAAAACCCTAAACCCTTGTTTGAATTGAGTTTTTTCTCTTGAGATTGTGTTGGCTTGTTACCCTAGCCTTAGTAACAATTTCTGACACAAACAAAAGTCATAGTGGCACCAAAAGTCATCAAAATTCATATTATTTATCAAATATGGGTCCAAGTGCCATCATACCACCATGTATGTGAGTTCCAAAACTTTATGACCATCTCCAAAAATTGCATGACCCCATAAAACCAAAAATGACAAGAGAATGGGTCATTTTTCCATGCCCCGTATTTTAATACTGAAGTCATGTCCTTACCATATTCTTCATGTCATCTAATGGCCATATCATGCCTTGTCATATAGTCCACATATTCTTGACATTCCATCAAACTTTAGTTTCAATTTTTTGTGCACAACATCAACCTTCATTATGCATTTGTCATTAATGGTTTGTAATCAATCGCAACCTTTCTCAACAAACTCCACCTTTTTCATTGATGGAAACACCTCTTCAATTTATCTCCCCCTTTGACATTAAATTTTGATGTATTTGTAACTTTAAAATATATTCTAATGTATATTATAATTGTATGTTGTTGTATCCCCATTGGGGATGACTGTTACCCCTTTAGGAGATTTCTAAATTGTGTCTATATCTTGAGTCACAACCTCCATTGTAAGTTGAGGAAATATTCCCCACTATAACATCATGTAAAATGTAAGTCGGAGCAATAGTCCCTAGTGTAACACACTAGGGAGCAATGGTCTCTCTTGGAGAAGTGGTCCCCATGTGAGATTACATGTAGGCTTAGGTATTATATTTGGTCAGTGACTTGAAAAGTTATAAATAGGGAGGGGATATCCCTCATTTATACAAATATCACACACTCTCTAAGGAATTTGAGAGCGAGAGATATAGTCAAAGGAGGAGAGAAATATCGCTATTGAACATTTCTTATTACTTCTTTTGATCTTCTTATTATTCTGAAGAAGTTTGTGGGGTTTTATCCTTTATTGTTTCCTCGATGAAAATATTTGTGTCTTATGCACATTTTACATTTTCTGCATTTTGTTTTACTTCTTATTCTTTCAGATAAAGATCCTATATAATCTAATCATATATCAATAAAATCTAGCATGGTATTAGAGCCTCTCTGAAAGGAGGTATTGTGCATTCGCAAGAACTAGGGATTCCTAGTTGAAGGTGTTCTCTCTAGAGATCATAAAACAAGGAGGGATATAATAAATATCAACATTAGGGAACATATATTGGTGGTATAAGTTTTTGAATCATAAAATTTCACTGTACAACCGAAATACAGCTGCAACAGAAACTAATGGAAATTAGGGTTTTATATTTGAAAACCCTACAATACTAAAACTACTCATTTTGGTGCATTCGCTATATATCGTTATTGGAGAAGGATAAGGATCCAAAATGTTTACATGATGAAGATAAATTCCAGATGTACCATTGGTAAATGTTTCAGCCTCATGTTCACTATATTCTGGGAGATATGATTCCTCCAAATCAAGGTTCCAGCCTCTCCCAGGATTCATCCCTAAACATGACACCCTGGGAGAATTACTATATATTTTGATACGAAGGTCCAAATGAAATTTGAAAATATTTAATATATAGGGAATGTACTGTACTTTATCTGGTAAAATTTTCATACCCCTAAGGTGAAACAACAACATGTGGCATTCTGTACAAGTTTGCTATGCCGAATAATACCAGAAATAGTCACATTGCGAAACTCAACATAATTCTCACTTGGAGAATAAATTTGTGCTCTAACTTGTGGGGTTGGAAATATTACTTATGAAGCTATCATAGTGAGAAATTGTGTACATTAAAGATCCAAACCTTCGAATATACAACCAAATCAATAGCAGTCATTTCTATAGAAGAAATTGAAAAACTAGGGCTTCCTGTTTTGGGAGTTTCACTCCATTGTTTTCAGAAAAGGAGTATATTGGAAAACTCTCGTTGAAGAGGCCCATCTTTATATCCAGTCATAAATTTGAAATTCCAAGTTTTTAAAATTAGGGTTTCTATGATGAACCCTAGATCAGCAAGCTCCGAAACCAAGATGGACACCTCAAATCGATAATATCTAATCTTTCGCTATTTACATTTAAGGTTCTCATTTCAAAATGATCAATCACACCAGCTTGATAAGAAGCTTGACGAAGCTGACAAATTCCAAGCATGGAAGTATAGGACCTCCATGATCCTTGAATAAATTGACTTTCATCAATATTCAAGTAAGAAAGTTCTAAGAGCCAGAAGGAGATGAGGTTAAGGCTAGAGATAAGATAATCATTGCATATTCTATTATATATCATCTCATCCCTCATGTGTCATCCTTGAATACACCAAAAGGAATTATTCGATGCTATGAAAAATAAATCGAAGAAGAATAATATATTGTTATAACCACCTTGAATGGCCTCCCAGGATCACTGGATTCATTCATTCGAGGAATGTGTTCTAGAAGGAATTGATTACCTTGAGAAGACTCTGGGAAGAGTGCACACAAGAAGAATCTTAACTCACAATAGGAGAAGAGAATATGGGAGAAATTGAAGATCAAGCTCTCAGGATTCAAAGAAGATCCCTCAAGTGACAAGGAATGTGAAGGAATCAATTCTTGAAGAACCTCTTATCCATCTTAGCATTTGAATAAGAAATGATGGTCTTATGAATGAATAAGATGATGAAGCTGAAGGATCATGAAGGAGTATACCCACAAAACAAATAAAGATAAATATTCAATTGTCATTTCATGATATTGTTTGGTTATGCATTTTATATATATTTAGTTGATGTGTTATGCATGATAGAATGTTTGCATTAATGACTACTAATATGCATGTGATGGGTAAGTATCCCATGGTGATATGCAACTCTCAATTGCGACTTATCTCGAATGAAACCTCTTTGCTGAAATATTGGACTAGTGCACAATCTCAATGATGTCATGGTAGAGATGGAAGGAATCTAGAAAGTTTCTGTCAGATATGGATGAATTTTGTAATGGATAAAATAGTTACATGATTATATTTTTATGCATAAGAATTTTCCATTATGAATATGCCTTATGAAATGTTTCTAACCATACAACTAGTGCATTTGACTTGTAGAAAAGAAGGATGAGACTTGTATTGAAGAACAAGTGACGATAATTCAAGATTCACTTCAATAAGCTTGAATATCACCTAGAGTCATGAACATCTTAACCTTTTCTACAAGGTTGAAGATGAAATCCAATAGAGGATGACAAGCTCATAGACAGGTTCAAGAAGAAATTTTCAAAAATTTCAAGATAGAGGATCTTGGTATCCAATGACCCTAGATGGATACATAGAATATCAGTAGTAGAGGAAGCTACTTGTCATTCCAGTAAAAAATGTTTCAATACATAGAGTACGAAAGGCAAAGGGAGAATGATGGTCCAGTTCATAGGGATAATGATGGTCCTCTTTAGAGCAACATGGTATGATAGGATGGACACAGTACTAATGGATCTACGATTCACTAAGAGTAAAGTGGATTCTAACCTTTTCCTCAAGGTTGAAAGGAAAATAACCAGTGATGCTCGTGCTATATGTCGATGACTTGTTTCTTATAGGAAAAGAGGAACTCATTCAATATGTAAGAAGGATACTTACTGTTGAGTTTGAGGTCAAGGACTTCGGTATGATGCATTACCTTATAGGAATGGAGGTGTGGGAGATTGTAGTGGAGATCCTAAAGAAGTTTGGGATGATGAACTACAAGGCCATGGCCAAACCTATGGCATCGAACCTGAAGCTATTGAGTGATCCTTCATGAGAGATAGTTGATTCGATGATGTATCATGAGATGATTTGCTCCTTGCTGTTCCTGATGAATATGAGACCAAATTTTTTATTTTATATGAACACATCGATCCAGTTCTTGATGGATCTCTGACATGCTCACATGGTTGCAAAGCATACACTAAGGTACCTAAAGGTTACACTTGAGTATGGGATCAAGTATGATATGAATCAAAATAGTGACCTACATGGTTATGTTGATTTTGATTGGTAACGCCATTGAGAAGAAGAGAACCTTGGGTTTCTTCTTAATTTTGAGATCCAATATGGGCTACTGGTTTGGTACGATATAGTTCTACATGGCACTGAGTACAACTAAGGAAAAATATGTTGCCACTTGCTTGGTTATTTGTAAGGTATCATGTTTCTTTTGAAAGCTACTATTTGATTTCGTTGATATGACTTGCATTTTTGTATGATGCAAAGAGGAGGAGTGAAGCTCCAGTGTGTATTTGAGATCAAGGTTCCTTCCAAGGAGAAGTGACGAGTTTGGAAGATGCGGATACACATATTCCTTCCCAAAATAGTGGTAGGCTAGGCCTCCCATGGTCATTGATATAAGTGTTGAGAGCCTTTCCGACATGATGGCAGGTTGGGCCTCCCATGGTTGTTGATGCAAGTGTTTTTTTATATGTATCTGGTTTGTGCAACGTGTAGCGATGAGATGATATTAAGATGATGATGTAATATTAGGGTACACAGGTGTTGAGAGGCATGCAATTAGTCTTGGGATGCTCCTTGAGGTTTTGTAGTGGCATATAATCAGTCATGGGAGATCTTGCAGTTCTTGCAAGAGGCATATAATAAGTTATGATATGTACCTACTTGATGGCTTGCTTGTAGAGATGATAAAGACCTGGCAGAGGGCTAGGCCTACATCCAACATGAAAAAGGGTTGGCTCTGCAAAGGAAGTCCTTTCATAGGTAAGGAACTACATCTAACATGAAAAAGGGGTGGCAATCTAGAGGAAATCCTTGCAGAGGCAAGGTACTGCACCTAGCATGAAAAAGGGTTGGATCTGTAGTGGAAATCCTTGCAAGGAAAGGTACTACACCTAGCATGAAAAATCACTATCTCTGTAGTGGAAATACCTACAGAGGAAAGGTACTGCACCTAACATGAAAAAGGGCTAGATCTATAGTGGAAATCCTTACAGTGGAAAGACACCCAGCATGAAAAGGTGTTGGCTCTGTAGTGGAAATCCTTGCAGAGGAAAGGTACTGCACCCAGCATGAAAAAGGGCTGGCTCTATAGTAGAAATACTTGCATAGGCAAGGTCCTATACCCCGCATGAAAAAGTGTTGGCTCTATAGTGGAAATACTTTCAGATGCAAGGTCCTGCACGCAACATGAAAAAGAGTTGTCTCTATAGTCGAAATCCTTGCAGAGGCAAGGTACTTCACCAAGCATGAAAAAGGGTTGGATCTGTAGTGGAAATCCTTGCATAGGAAATGTACTACATTCAACATGAAAAAGGGATGGCTCTGTAGATGGATACCTACATCTAGAAGGACAAAAGGGCTGGCACTATAGACTAACACCCAACATGAAAAAGGCTTGGCTCTGTCAATGAAGACCTACATGGCATATAAGCCTACATCCATCATGAAAATGGGATAGCACTATAGAAACTTCTGATGACAAATAGTATGGGATGATGATCAAATTGTAAGAAGATGATGGAAACAACTATGATGAAGACTCTATGAATATGTTATGATGATGATGCGATGAAGACATGACCAGATGTGTTGATGAATATACAGAGAGAGAATAACTTCCTAGTTAAGAGGGAATGTTGATGTATTTGTAACTTTGGAAGATATTTTGATGTATGTTATCATTGTATGTTGTTTTACCCCCATTGGGGAGGTGTGTTAGCCCTTTATGGGATGTCTAAATCTTGTCGATATCTTGAGGTACAACCTCCCTTGTAATTCGAGGTAATAGTCCCCAGTATAACATCATGTAATATGTACGTCAGGGCTTTAGTCCCCAGCGTAACATCATGTAATATGTAATTGTGGTCTCTATAGGAGAAGTGGGCCCCATGTGAGATGACCTATAGGATTCGGTCTTATATTTGGTCAGTGACTTGAAAGGGTATAAATAGGGAGTTTCCCTCCCTCATTTATAGACATCTCACACACTCTCTAAGGTGTTTGAGAGAGAGAGACAGTCACAAGAGGAGAGAAATATAGATGATGAATATTTCTTATTACTTATTTTTATTAGCTTACTATTATGAAGAAGTTTGTAGGTTTTTATCCTTTATGGTTTCCCCAATGAAAATATTTGTGTCTTGTGAATCTTTTATATTTTACGAATTTTGTTGTACTTGTTATTCTTTCAGATAAAGATCCCAGATAATCTAGTCATATCTTAAGAAAATCTAACATTAATGACAAAGGTCCACTCGAAATTGTTATTGGTTTTAGTCCTTGAGCTGATCTTTCTCATAATAATGAATGCTTATCCAAGGTATATGCAAATTCCTCATCCTCACCTTGGATCACACCACCTTTTGATGCATCAAATGTGAATTATCTTGGAGATACTTCACATTCCGTTGCATATAAATGTCATCACAAATATGTCTAAACAGTATAAGGTTTGTTCTTTAGAATGCTCAACAATGGAATATATCACAATGCTTTCTTTAATATGATAAGTTTCCCCATTGTAATGTGAATAAATTCCATTTCAAAATAGCCCAACTAGTCCAAGTCTGCTTGGAATGAATACTTTTGGTTTATAATCATGTCTGACTCTGCAAGAGACAATGAATGTCCTTTTGTTGTTCCATCTAAAATTTAATGATAGTATGTCCCCCCTAAACGCAAGATCCCATTTGGTTCTTAGAGACAAAATGAAAATTTCATGTGAAATATGCTGCTGCAAAATAATTTTTGAGTCATGGGGTGCGCTTTCCAGTTGGTGTTCAGGCATTTCCTCACTGGATGTTGGAAAATTTTCAAGGATTTATTGATCAAGGATTAACACATTAAATTTTTGACCATCAAGGAAATGTGCTATTACCAAATCTATTATTATAGGTTGGATGTTTTCATGCCAAATTATCAATAGTTACTCAATTTTATCTAACAATGGGGTCTTTACTGCTCATAACTGGCCATCAAGTATTCCTTGGACATATTTGATGTATCTCAACTTTAGTATAAGTACATTTCCATTACAAATATTGATCACAGTCCTTAACAATTCTTGTGGCAATATTTATTTCAAGAAGATTTCAAACATGTCTTATATTTATTTTAGCTTGATCTGATACAATCAAATGTCAAGTGTTTCTTATGAAGCAAACATTGAACCTGTAACAAGTTACTTCATATTTATTCAAGACTTATATTACAAAACAATATCAAACTACAGCGATACTATTAATAAGAGTCCTCTTCAACCATTTGTTCTCCATAATTTCAACAAGCTAGTTAGTTTTCCCAACATATTCATAAATTTTTGTTTCGGGAATGCTCCAGACTCTTATATAAATATGGTTCAGAAATTTGCTTCCTTAGATAAAATCAGAGATTTATGAGATATGAAATTGTAGGTGCCTTCACTTGTCATTCCTCAAATGTTCAATTCATAACTTGATCATAACCTTAGTTCTGAGCTACATGTTCTTCTCAAGACATTTAAAAGTTTTCTTCATGGTTAGTGGTGCAACAAAGTAAGTCAGACAATCAGATACCAACAACACGTGTTTCTTGAAGACAGTTTTGTCAGTCATATCCAAGGCTAGAGAGATTCATTGGTACACTTTATGGATTCTCATACAATTACTTTTCATCATTTTCTCCCCCTATCAACATGCTACGATCCTTGGAGTATCGATCATTTAATAACGATTTTATCCTCCACATTAACGAAATCAAGTTGTTCTAAGATCTTTGAATGACCTCAAACATGGATTTCCATATGTCAACCATATTCTTTGCACAAATTGACTTCATTCATATCTATCAAAACATTATTTTTCTTCAACACCTAGGAATTTCCTTTGATGTGACCACTTGTACTTTGAGATTCAAATATTCCTGCATTATTCTGCTTCAAAGATTCATTGGTTCTCCTTGCCGGTGTGTATCAAGGATTATTCATAAGTTTTCTCCTTGTACTTGCATAATTTTGGGATTTATGTCCAAAGCCCATGCAATTGTAGCATATCATAGTGCGACAATAAGCAGAAACATGGCCAATACGATTACAAGTCCAACATCTAACTGTGTTATTCAGACTTCCAGCACTTCTTCTTCGATGGAATGTATATCCCACAACCTTGTGAACAAAACCTTTACATGAATAACAATAACCATTGAATCTATATGCATAGCTGGATACCTGGTTCCACTTTCAAGATGTATCTTTTCTCAACTTTCTCTGAGGAGTAGGACTAACTCCATGATGTCCTTCGAAATTTTTGATATATTTTGTAGGTATACGAGGAGCATCTTGGATTTCATGTTTGGAGAATGAGGGACCTGCTTCATACTTTCTAGTTTTCCATGTGTCCTTTATGGACTTTTATTTTCCCGAGTTGTAACCAATCCCAAATTTATCAAAAGTTGAGATTTGGCAATTAAAGATCTCATCCAAGAAGATCGAGTTGTTCCTAAAATTCACACATGCATTGGACCTTTGACTCCTCTTTCTGAGACCAACTACTTCCATTTCAATATTTTGACATTGCTCCTCCTTCTCATCAAATTTTTCCTTCAAGACTTCCTCTATCCTTTCGGCTTCTTCTAGGTGATTCTTCAGCTCAATGTGTGACTTCATATTTTATTCAAATTCTTCACCAAACTCTTCTTTTTCGCCTATTTCACTTATCGATTCCTTATTTAGTCTTTCAAATTTTTATTCTTTGTCTTTTATATCATCCTATAAACTTGTCTTCTTGTGATTGAGTTTCTTAAACAAATCCATAGACTTCTCATGGTCCTTTTCAAAGGCCACCAAAATATTTCTTTTAAGTCTCATATTGTATTTGAGATCAATGTCTACTAGAAGGCATGCTAGGAAATATTTCTTAGCATCTTCAAGATAATTTTCAATATTATAACAATCACTGATACTTTAATTAGAAATATTCTTACCTTCACAGGTGTCTAATGCCCCTGAGGCAGGCACATTATGAAGTCATTTTTTGATCTATATGAAAGAAATGTTGCAGCAAGGTGTAGATAAATACCACAATTTTAACCTCAGTGATCAACGAACTATTTCATGTTTGGAGATATGCGTATGCCTGCAGATCTACTACGTTACGTCTTTTTCAACCTTGCCTCAATCTACAATTTTTTTTGGAGATTAGATATTAATTTCAATATTCAAATGCTTCACTGAGGCTCCTATGACATCATCCATACAAAACTTGTGTATTGCTGCTATACATGCCTTCCTTTTCTACCAAATTCAGATCAGGCAGTTGGAAATAAAATATTAGAGAGAAAGATCACTTAGGGACGGTCTGAAAATAAGAGATAAAGAGGTTTTCTTGTTTGTATTTTAAGTGTATCTTCCACAATGCTCTACTTCAACATGAAAATTAGAGCTCAATCACTTCATTTTTAGATGCTATCGCAGTGTGCTACACAATGTTGTTACCTTAGACTTTGTACCTGAAATTTCTCAGTGCAAAAAATGATAATTGAAGTTGTCACTTCAATATTAAATGAGGTTTGAAGGTGTAGTTATATAGGTTCAACGTAGATTTCTGTTGATATGACCTGCTATATAAAATATATATTTTATAAAACATTTTATGAGTTTTATGAAAACTAGGACGACTTTCCATATTAAACTTAATTCATGTTTTTAAATTTTGTATCCATCATCAGAAAATGACTATAGTATGGCTCATTTACTTCTCCTTATAAATCAATATATATCCAAGGCTTATTCATTCACCTAAACTCTCTAAGAACCATGTCAAAACCACATCAAGGCAGCATGTTTAGGGGATCATAAAGTTATTTAAAGCTTCCACTTATGCATCAATCCATGTCATCATTTAAGTTATTCAAGATGTAATGTGTTCAAATGCATCAACGTGGAGTAGCATCATCTAGAGTGTCATAATCATGTAATTCTTCTTTTTCACAATAATTCAATATCTTCATGTCCACTATGCACATCCATGACAAGGTAATGGTTCTTAAAAAAAGGTTTCATCATGTATTTATCATCATACTGATAACAAGTAAGAGTATGAGAGCATCATGGGAGATGCATAAGTTCCAAGAGCTATCACACCACCACTTATTTGAATCTAAGACCTAGTCCTTTACTTGCTTTTCTCCATGAGATTTTTCACATCATCAAAACTATGTCATCAAGGTATACAAGGATCCAACATGCTTATTAATGGGATTCAAGGTCATTGAGTTATATGAAACAATTTTTTGTTGTTATGAGCCAAGGTTAGCGATTTCAACTTCGTTGCGAGGCCCGTGATCATTATTACTTCAAAACTTCATCACAATCATAGTGGCACTAAAGGTCATCAAGATTCATATAATCTATGAAATATAGTTCCAAGTCCAATCATACCACCATCTATGTGGGTGCCAAAAATTTATGACCATCTCCAAGAATTCTATTGCCCCATCAAACCACAAATGACCATAGAATGGGTCATTTGGACATGCCCCATATTCCAATACCAGATTCATGTCCTTCTTTCCATATTCTTCATGTCATAAGATTCCCATATCATGCCTTGTCATCTAGTGTACATATTATTTTTATGCCATAAACATTTACTTTCAATAATTTTTCCACATCATCAAACCTCATTATTCCTTTGTCATTACTAGTTTTTCATCAATGAAAACCTTGCTCAAAATTTTCTTGGGTGAATCCAAGGGGATTTCCAGCTTTGGTGGCCTCATAAACTTAATATGAGTTTGATATTTAGGTCAAGTTCAATCTTTGTAACTTCAATAAGAAGGAGAGCTTTTTAAACCTAGAAAGGCACTCAGGGTTCCCCACAAGGGTCCCTTACCATTGGTATTCGATAGTAGGGTTCTAAAGAATCTAAGTTACTCTTTGCAGGAGTAATAATGCACCAATAGAACAAACCCATAACCAAATCCAAGTCTCCATCATTCATAATAGAGCATGAGTATTACTATTATAAATAAATATAACCAATGCAAGTCATAGTCCTTCTAAAACTGAGTAGGTGTATTACATCACGAGTAAACCATATGAACTATGTAGTCATAGTCATTCGAAATAGAGGATCGGTATTACACCATTAGCAAGCCATGTAACCAATGAAAGTTATAGTTAATTAAAATAGCACAGAGGTATTACACCACCTCATAGGAAACACTTTCATCTTAGCTTACAAACTGGTGCATATCATTTTATTGATATTGAAATACACATTTACACACATATAGGTACACCTTAATCTTAATAGAATTGTGAAAACATAAACATAGTAATGGAACTTGTTTGTAAGGCAATCTGCAATGAAGAGGAGACAACCACATTACTTCCAATCGTAGATTTCGCACAGATGTTCCCTATCCTCAATCACCCTTGAGATAACTATGCTTGCAAAGAGCACAGACATCCAACCTAGGGTTCAGTTTTCCAGTGATAAATCACTTTCCTAACATAGAGTGCTCACAGAACAGGTATTTACTTCATCTCTTACCTATCACATAGTTCTAACACAATAATATTTCATTATTCCTAGCATACTCAACATCATCCTACTTCCTCGCATATTCTCATCTTTATATCTTTTCATTTTGGTTTTTCCTAGGTATTTCACGGCTAAGCCCTATACCTCAAGGAATCTTCGTTTCCTCCTAAGTTCCTTGATTTTCCCAGGGTGTATGTGATGCTGTCATGGAAATTCTGACACCTAGTGTAATTTCCTAAGAGCCTCTCTTCTCCGCCTCCACAATGGAATGTGCAGTTCCTCCTTCAACATGTCTTGTCCCCATCATTCATCATTATTCTTGCAAGCTAAGTTTTTGGTTAAAATTGTCCTTCAAGTACCAATTGCTTGATTCGAAGCCAACCAATCTCATTAAAAATTACAACAGTAAATCAAATTATTTACAAAAATGTTTATTTGTTGGGGGATATTACATCCTTCCCCCCATATTGGAAAAATTTCCATAGTGTTCTCAACCTTCCTCTGTCGTTTCTAGAATAAACATGGGTACTTATTTTGCAAAACATCCTCTAGTTCCTAGGTCACCTTTTCCGAGATAAAGTGATTCCACTGTACCTTAACCCAAGAAATGACCCAGTTCTGAAGTCTTGTTTCTTTCTTGTCCATAATGCGTAAAGTTTCCACCTAAAACTCACCTTCATGTCCCACTGGCACCATATTCCATTCAATTGTATGACTGAAATCAAATACATACTGATTTAGCAATGAAATATGGAAAAAATTACAAATTATCAAGTATGCTTGAAGAGCAAGTTTCTATTCCATGGAGAAAATCCTTTCCATGGTTTGGAAGGGTCCGTAAAACTGTGGTGCTAACTTGGTGCATCTTCCCAATTTAAGGGAGATCCTTTCGGGCTTGACTCAGAGGTACACATGATCTTTGACAGAGAACTCTTTATTTGTCTCTTCAAGTTAGCATAACTCTTTTGGAGGTCCTTTGGCACCTTTAAGTTCTTTTATACCTCTTTAACCGTTTGCTCCATGTCTTGCACGATTTCAGGTCTTAGTATCAGATGATATAAAAGACTATGGCAGGTAACAAGTGTAGTACACTTTTTTCCATATAGGATTTTGAATGGGCTCATTTTTACTGAGGCCTGATAACCATTATTGTATGCAAACTCTACTAGATGAAAGTACTCCTGCCACTTGGTGGGTTTTTCCATGACATACATCCTTAGCATATCTTCGATGACTTGATTTGTTCGCTCTATTTTTCCATCTATTTCAGGCTTATAACTAGTGCTCAAATTTATGTTGGTTTCTAACACTGCAAACAATGATTTCCAAAAGTTGGATGTAAACCTGACATCCCATTCCTAAATTACCATCTTTGGTACTCCATGAAGTCAGAATACTTCCTTTAGGAATATTTTTCCAACATTGACAAGTTTATATGTTGACTTTACATGAATAAAATGAGCAGACTTGCTTAACTTATCTACTACAACTATAATTGAATAATGTTTTTTTTTTGTTAAAGGAAAAACTGTGATAAAATCCAAGAAACTTACCTCCCATTTCCATTTAGGAACTGAGAAAGGTTGTAACAAATAGTTGTATTTTTATGTTCAACCTTGACTTGTTAAAATACCAAACATTTAGACAGATAGTCAACTAAATATCCTTTAATTTGGGAAAAAATAATTGCTTTCTTAGGGATGTTATAATTTTTTTGTAACAAGGATTCCCTGCATAAGGATGTTTGTGCATTTCATTTAGAATAAAAAATATTAAATATGGAACATTAGGCATGTATATCCTCCCTTTAAACAAAATCAACCCTTTCTGGTCTACTATGAAGTCTGCCCCATTCAAGTTTACCTCTTTTTTTAACAACTTATTCAGTAAATTTGTACACTCAGCATCACAGATGCTGGCTATTTTTATTTTGCTCAACATATCACTTTCTTGTTGACTCATAGTGATCTCATACACTTCATGGGTTTTTTGACTAAGTGCATCAACGAATCTATTTTCCTTACCCTTGATATGCTTTACCTCAAAATTGAATTCACTTAAGCATGCCATCCATCTTGGTTTCCTCAAATTCAATCTAGGATGAGTAAAGAGATTCTTCACACTAGTGTTTTTTATCAATAAAATGAACTTCTTCCCTAACATGTAGCGATGACACATTTTGAAAGCATGCACTACTGCTACCAATTCTAGATCATGCACTACATAATTTCATTCATGTTCTTTCAATTTGTGAGATTCGTAACATACCACATTCCTTCTTGACATAATACTCCCCCCAATCCTTCCCTATTAGTATATATACAAACTGTGTAGTCTTTATAGGGGTCAACCACCTTCAATATTGGAGCCATGGTTAACAATATTATTAGATTTTCAAAGCTTTCCTGACACTTCGAGGACCACACAAACCTTAATCCTTTATTTTGCAAGGAAGTAATGGGATAGGATATCTTTGAGAATCCTTGGATGAATCGCTGGTAGTAAATGGTGAGTCCATGAAGGATAGAATGTGAATGACATCTTTAGGAACATGACATTCCTAAATATCCTTTATCTTTTTTAGATCTACCACGATCCCATTTTGTGAGACGACATGACCTAGGTACTCAATTTCATTCTTAAATAACTCCCACTTCTGGAAGTTAGCATACAGTTAGCAGTCTCTTAAGATCTGCATCACAATTTCCAACTGTTGATGATGTTCTTCCTCTGACTAGGAGTAGATTAGGATATAATTAATGGATACTAACACAAAATCATCTAGGTACTTGTTAAAAATACTATTCATTAGACACATGAATGTAGCAGCAGAATTGGTTAAGCGAAAGGGAATTCCTATGAATTCATAGTACCCATATCGAGTCTTAAAGGTTGTTTTAATAACATCTTCTTCTCTAATTCAGATCTGGTGATAACCAAACCACAAATATAAGTTGGAAAAGTATTTTTCTCCCCCCACTTGATGAAACATATCGTTAATCCAAGGAAGAGGCTACTTGTTCTTAATGGATACTTTATTTAGTTGTATGTAATCTATGCATAGTCTTTGATTCCCATCACTTTTCTCAGAAAATGAAAATAATGCTCCCCAAGCGGACACACTGCGTTTGATGTATCCCTTATATAGCAGTTCTTGCAACTAAATTTTCAATTTGGTTAACTCAAGGATGGTCATACGATAGCGTATCTTTGATACTGGTGGATACCCAAGCACAATCTGAACATGAAAAATCTATTTCATGTTGAGGGGATAGTCTCGTTATCTATTATGAAAATACATCCATAAACACACTTAAGATTGGGTGGTCGTTTACCCGTGTTTGACCTTCATTAAGGAGAAGTTCAACGAACTACACTACATACAACTTACAACCCTTTCTCATACATTTCTTTAATTCAATGGCATAGATTTGTCTTAACGAGACATATTTACTCACACCTTCTAGCTTCATAGAAACTAGATCCTTAGCCACATAAGTAAAGGTTTTATCAAAAAAATTCAATATTACTTCATACTTTTTCTAACCAGTCCATGCCAATAATTATGTCATATGACCCTATAGGGAAAACATTTAGATTAACCCTAGTCACATGATCTGGTATTCTTACTTCACAACCAACAATAAAAATCAATTACCTTTCTTTTTTCTTGATTGGCTAGTTGAACTGATGAGGGTTTTGTATGCCTTAACATCACGATCTGGAAGTTATCCATCATTTTTTGAGTGATGTAACTTAAGACCTATATCAATTATTATAGAAATACTTTGGTTAGAAATATTACCTTCAATATGAGCAATTGTAATTTAATGACCTCCTTCTCGATTTTTTTCCATGGTTGTGTTAATCTGGTGGAAATGTTTTAATACTTCCCCAAGAGTGGAAGCTTCTTCCAGGTTGTGAACAACCTTATTTGATTTTTTGAAGAGGTGGAAGTTACTTCTAAAATTTTGCTCTCAACATTCCCAGCACTGTAAGGGTTGTTTAAGGGCTCCAACAGTCCCTTTGGGTCCAAGGTTCACAGTTTTATCCTTCTTTTGTTGAAACTTTTCATTTCTACTATATTATAGATTTCCTTGAGGGTTCATTGGCATGTTTTTGAAGAGTGGGGGATGGAATCCCTTTTTTCGCTGGATGGATTGTTCTTTTTTCCTATCCTTCAAGGATTTGGAGAGGTTATTCCATTGCTTGTACCATTCAAAGCACAACCTTTCCTTTCTCAATACCTTATCCAAAGTTTTGGTATTTTAAAATTCAATCCAATCCTCATAAGATTGTGGTAGACAACTTAAGAATAATTGAATCTTCAGCTTTTATTCCTTAATATAGGGAATGAATCACGGTAGATCCATAAAATTGTTGATGAGGTATTTCATAGTCATTGGGCCGAGTTTTAATTCATAAAATTATTTTTCCTTTCTGTCATAGTAGTTTTCTAACAAATACTACATCTCGAAGAATTTCTTAAACTATGGAAATTCTTGGTTCTTATCCTTTAGTCCATGGGAAATATTTAGATCGTGCCAGTAGATACTGGATTTTCCCCTCATGGTGTATACTTCCATCCTCGTCTTCATGTTGCTGGAATAATTCTAAATTTGGAAGTAATTTTTAATGTCCAGCAGCCAAGCTGCTACTTCTTCTCTAGTCTTTGATTCCCCATTGAACCTGGTGGTCTTTATATTTTTAGATTCCACTTCTAAATGATCAATTTTTCTTTTCCCCACTGATTTAGCTCAATTCTTATAGTTTTGACTATTATTGGAGGATTTGTCATCTCTCTCATCACTTTCCTAAACTTTTGGGTCCCTCCTTGTCCATATTTGGTTTTTTTCCTCATTGTTTTTCTCTTGCAAGATATGCAACAATATCTCATTTATATCCTGCTGCTTCTCTTGAGCCTTCTTCAGCTATTCATTATCAACTTTAAAACTATGCATCTCTACTATCAAGTTCCTCATTGTTGCTAGCACTTGACAGACTTCCAAGCATTATTGTTTTGGTTGTGTTGTGTGTGGTGTTGGTGCACCTTACTAAGGTCAATCCACAAATTCATCTTGTGAAGCCATTTTTGTACCATGTTACCGAAATTTTTTTCATGTATACAAGACATTACAAACACAATTGTTATGGTTAGAGCAAATTTTCTATCGTTCAACGAAACTAGATTTTCCCAAAAGGCGACAGGGTTGAAGCCTATGGCTCGGATACCATATGTAACATACCCATATAAACTTGTGATAAATGCATTATTTACATCTCATAAGTATACAAACCCTAAATCAAATTCCCTATATTACTCCTCTATTGTTCATTCAACACAACGAGGAAACAAAAAAAATCATTTAAATTAACCTTCTCGGTTTAACCTAAGCCGGAACTCGTTTAATCACAAAGGATTATTTTTTATACACTAAGTATCCCCACAACAATCCCTTCGCACAAATATTTCCGAAATGACCTTTTTGCAATGGGATTTCCCTTATGCAACTCTTCTTCCACATATGGATTATGGGTTGCAAATGCGCATATAAAACCAATAGAGACCTTTCCTTGTGCAACTCCGCTTGCATATGCATATTGTGCATTGTGGAAGTAATTAGACTCATCACCAAATTCCCTACCACAGTATCCTCTCCCGTGACTCCTATGAGCGGTTAATATCTTGCACCATCAATCCCCAACCATTGATCTCTGTGCTAATAAATGCTTGAACTTTAGTGATTCATAGGATTTCCTTATGCCATCCCATCTCCTATGATTCCTATGAGACGTTGATCTATTTCGACGTCGAACCCCAACCGTTGATTCTTTCATGGATCAACGCTTAACCTCTCTGTAGTTTGCAGTTGTGGATTGCAGATAGCGCAAATGCTTATATTTTAACAATTTTCCTTTCTGCTTTCTGCATTCCGTGATTGTGCATTGCTGAAAGCATTATATTTTAACAATTTTTTTCATACTTGAACACTAGAAATGGAGAGACAACCATATGAGAGCAATGGCAATATGAACAGTGCTGCGATAATGATTAAAGTGCTAGAAATATTCACCAGGGTAGGAATTTCGCAGAAGAAGAGATGCAACTATGGGAAGTAAGTGAATGTCATGATCATTTTTCAGAGTTGGAGAGTGAGGTTGTTCAACAACATTTGATCTCTAGTGTTATCTTCAAACTTGTAATGCGATCGAATGAAGATTACTGCGAGCTTGAGAATATTTTTGATAGTGTAAATATAAGTTTGTTGGATGACATCCGAAAGGGTTAAAACGTTGAATACCTTCTAAACTTTTAAAATGATCTTAAGTTTACAATCGCATAAAACATTAACATTTTTTTGAAGTGAACTGTAATAGATTGGAGCTAGGAGAACGGGAATGTTATTTGCACGTAGATCACATGGAGTGGAAGCTTTGTGGAATGCCCACAGATTGTGGAACTCATTTATTAGTTTAATAACAATACACCTTCTATACAAATCAAAAGTGAACAATCTCTCTTCATCCTCAACTCAGACTACAGTTTATTTCTTGTCATCAAACTAATCAACATGTTGCTTCTATAGTAGCTATTGATTCTTCACCAAAGGTTACTATTGATGAGGGATTATTGGAGGAAAGTTATAATGATGAAACTAGATTCTTTTGTGCTATTAGTCTTGATATGATTCTAGTCAGGTGTTCAGCAACATAACTACCTTGTAAACATCTCTTTCATCCACCTTGCATCATAACTTGGTTTATTCATGAATTTAAATGTTCTTTATGTAGAGATGACTTCATTAGCTTTTGGTAGGTATAGCTATGAATATTAACATTTTATCCGTGGATCATAGCATTTATGTAGAGATAATTTCATTAGCTCTATATTATCCCAAATTTTGACCTAACACTTATGGGTATAAGCCCCATTGATTATGATGTTACTTTGATGTTTTATTTGGTATATTGCTACTAAGACCCCACTACACATGAACATGATGATTTGTTTGATATATTGGGTGTAAACCAATTTCATATGTTTTATACATGATTTTATGTGTTGGATGTGGACCCTAAAGCACATAGATGATCAAATGTTTTTTCTTGATTAAAGATCTCTTGAGCACAAAAGTATTTGATGTTTTGTGTTGAGTGAGAAGCTCCAGAGCACATGAGTATTTATATTTTGTTGAGCGAGAAGATATGGAAAACATGAGTTATGAGACATTTGTGTTGAGCATGAAGCTCTGAAGAACATGAAAAGATAAATTGGAAGTGTTAGGCATAATCCCTAGTGCCTTCCATGTTGATGTGGAGCTTAAGATATGGAAAATAAGATCCTTGTCCTTTGTATCCCTAGGTGTATCCTAAAAGTACATTCTAGAATTAGTGTTGAGGGAGGAGCTCTTTAATTTCACTAAGTTTGTAACTCCTTGTTTTTAGCGTTGAGTATGCGCTCTGGACAAGTGATAAGAGTTAGTCAAAAGAATTAATATGTCGAGTGAAAACTACTCGAATAAAACATTGATCTCATTTGACTTATTTTTAAGTGATTAAATAAAATTTTGTATTTTTGTATCTCATCAAGTACTGAATAACTACCATGTTACACGAGGGAATACAACATGAAAGGAGGTTTAGATTTTCCTAACCTAGTTGATCTAAACCCTACCTGAAAGCGTTATTAAAGAAAGTGTCATATGTTTACGGATCATGCTATATCATACCTAAGGAAAAAATGTTAACAAATGATATATATATATATATATATATATATATAAGTATATAATTTATACATGATATGTATAAAGAGTAAGCATACTAATAATACTAATAGCTACAAGAAATAAAGAAACGCTCCATGTATTATTATTATTATTAATGATAGTTAAATATTAAAATATCTACAAGAGTCCAAATAGGAACTAGTCAAAAGTTCATAAGTTAAATATTAAAAGTACCTAAATTAAAGAAAAAGGGTTAAATAAAGAAATGAAATGATTTTTTATTTAACTTCCCATTTGAATGAAAAAGTCTTCCTATACCAACCCAATCCAAAGAGAGGCTTGGGGATATTTGGAGTGATTCCATATTCTACCTGATTATTCTCAAGATAGTTCTTGGAGAACATTTTCCTGAGAGGAAAATGAGAATTGATTCAGAACGTGATACCCCAAATAGAGAAGCCTTACCTTAGGATCTCTAAGCTACTTGCATGTTGGAACCAGCTCAGGGGGATCTGGATTGAAATGAGCAATAGTTTCAGGTCATGGTTGGGTGGAACATGGTAGTTTCCAAGTTCTTCAGCTATCTAAAAATATGTCAGATCTGTTAATGAATTTGTTAATGGTGGGTGTTTGAGTGTGTAGGTTTTCAACCATTGAAAAAGCTTCATCTTCCAAGTATGAGGTTCTTAATTTTTCCCTTGTAAACTACACAAGTTTAACTATTTGGAGTACACTGAATTTTGAATGATTATTTAGTAATTGTCTACTACAAGCTAGGTTTTCTTTTCTGCATTTCTACTTTATTCAATTGCACGTTAAACTCAATGATTATTAATAGATATATTTCTCTTATCAAAGCTTAGGTTATTTTTTTGTCTATTTTACAAGGCTATTCTCATATATTTTATTCATCATGAAATAAGCACCATCAGTGCTATCTATAGGAGGGTTTTGTTTTCTAGTTCATTTTTGCAAATTTACTTCTTGTCTATTAATTAAGGGTTTTTTTTCTATTTCATTTCTGCAATTTATTTCTTGTCTATAAATTCAAGTTCCAAAAACCTAGAACCAACTAAAAAAAATAGATCCTATATCTTATCTCTACTGCCAAATTTCATAGTGCCAGCAGACTCATATTATTTATAAATAAACCAAACTATTAACTTTAGTAACTTCTAGATAGAATTTTTAACATAAATATAAATTGCTAATATTTTAAATAAAATATCATATCACAGAACTATAAACAAGTCATTTCCATTTTATTAAACAACCACATCAAATGCCAAGCTAATCTATCGATACCTCTAAGGTTTGTAGGCAAGAATGCCACATATATTTTCATAAACACATTATATACTCTAAAACCTAACACAAAATAGATTATCGAAACCATAATTCTCAAGAGATTATAACCTAAAATATCAACCATAACTTAATTAAAAAATACATCAACATATATCACATCAATCAAGAGGTTACAAAATCGAATCCTATTGGCATTCATGTGAAACCAAAAACCACACACACATACACAATTTACAACCAACGTATCCTAAAATCACATCCTACGAAGTTCATGACTTAAAAACCTAGTATATATTAAACACATGCTAGGCATCCAATCCTGTAGAATCTGCTATTGAATGTTTCCAATGCTTTAACAATTTATAATTATTCCATGCAGTCTATGCTATAACATTTGAATACAAAAAAATATAACCACACGTCGAAATTGTTTCCCTATCAACGTTTCGATACACTAAATGCCAACAAAATATACATGTTATACATCATTTCATTAATTCTCCACGCAGTTATAAAAAACCCAACTTATACGTTTTGTTCATTTTGTGTCTCATGGCCAATAAGCAAGGAAAGAACCCATTAACATAAACTATAAAAAATTAACCATTGTCTATGCTATTAAGCAACAACATCTTCGTCACATTTATAAAATAGAGCTCACCCAACGAAATCCCAAATGACCAATTCTTCCACGAAATTCCAAGATTATGGTTTGAGACCCCCAACTCCCAAGGAACATGTACTTTGCCACCTTGTCCACCACTGCGATGATCTATATCCCTATGTCTATAGTTCATAAACCCAAAAATCGTGTTTGGATATTGGAATTCCATGCACATTATACACCCCATCAATGGCATCGTGGACTTAGGATAAATCCATGATTCATGGCATATGTAATATGCAATCAATAGGATTCATACATACCTTCAAATTATTGTATAAAAACCGTAATTCACATATGGATAATATGTAATATCATAAGCCATTCACAATAAAATTAAACCATATAAAATGTTAAGTACAGGTTGAAGATAAATTAAAGTCTTAGAACCATAAGTAATAATGGTAAACAGTATAGACATAGGTATAAATAAACCCATCCCAGAGTAAAACATGTTGAAATATTGTAACTTCAAAGAATATTCTATATGTATCATTTTGTGGTCCCCGATGGTCCTACCAGGAGAACCACTTGTATTACTTTGTATCTGGATTCTTCATATTCCTCATCACTTGAGAGATCTTCTTTAAATGGTGAGATATTGATCTTCAATCGCTCGCATATTCTTCTTGTCAAAACCCCAATTTTCCCACAAAATTTAAAATTTTTAAATTTACAAATCATTAACGTAAATGCAGTTTAACAAATCATTAATTAGTTAAATGTTAACAGCTTGCTATTGAGTTCATCAGTTGGTTATGATTAGAGATAGAACAAATCTTTTAGTTTACTGACTTTTGTTCCTCTTGTGACCATAAGGTGAAACTGTCATGCAAAACTGGGCTTACTTAGCTTTCGATCTAACGCAACGGTTTTCACTTTTCTTACAGATATACAGGTAAGAGATTGTGGTGCTGCTTTTTCGCAATTCTAAAGTATTTACTACAAGTTCATCATAAGAGAAAAAGCTCAATAAGAAAGTAAGAGATAATCCATTTCAACTTATGTTAAGGCATATTCAAACTGGCTCTTTTCTAGCAGAAGTAATTTATGTTCTTGTTGATCAATTAACTTCTCCATTTCTATTACAGTTATAAATTATAAAAAATGTCTTACTTACTCTTAAAATCAGAGTAAGAGAAATAGATTTATGAAAACTATAGTAAGAATCCAATTGTAAACAAAGCATTACAAAGTCAAGTGAAAACTGATAAGGGGTTTTATGTATTACTATAAAGGTATCACCTATCCTTTCCACGTCCTAACTTATTATTGAGAATATTACTTTAGGTAAAAACATCGTCCCCACATAGTAATTACTACTCTCTTTCCTTTTGTAAATTTGTACCACATGCTACTATATTCATCATTGTAATTAAATCATTTAAATAAATACAAGTAAAAAAAAGATCTATTCCATAGCCTTCTACTTTAATGCCCTCTTTTATAATCTTCTAAGCTATGCTATCAAATAAGAAAATTAGCTTATAAAAGCTAAAATTCATTGAATGATTTCATAATACTTATCATAACCTTTGAGCTTGGATTTAGACAAGAGACTAAATGTTTCAAGGGTGATTTTTACACTAGTGATAAGTTATTATTTAAATGCAACGGATGATCTTAAAGCCAAAAGTAAAACAATAATTATTACCAAATGATCACCTAGTTTGCATTATTATTATTCTCTAGTCTTTATACTATTATCCTTGTTACTTTCTTTAGGAATTAAGGCACTTTAATATTATAGAGAAAAGGTGTATATTAGATTTGTGCCAAGGTAAGATCTTTATATACTATCAAATACAATACAACCCTCCAATGTATATATGCTATGATAAACAATGGTTAAGATTCCAAATCAAAAACACTTTCTAACCACCAAGCTTTATATATATTATGGAGTCGTTATAAGGTTTAATATGATTTCAATGATTATCAAATTAGGGTTGGGAATAACGAATATATATCATTTGCATGCAGAATAAGGATTGATGGATCCCAGATGGAGACTTTGGATAACCTTTGATTAACTGAATGATTGGGAATCATTCCTCCAATGAATTGTTAGTTTAAACTATATACTAGAACCCACTTTGCGTTGAAATAATTATTAGCTATCGTGGAAATACCACAGCCATATACTACGTGGATAAAAGAGTTGTTTGTTAACCATAAATTTCATTATCTCCATCTCCTTTGGCGCCTGTCGCTCTGTGATGGTGCTGTGCACCTCTGCATTGCCTCTGTTCTGCAAGGTATCCTCCAGCTTTTCCTCTGGTTGTGGCTCATTCCATACATTTCTATTGATGTTTAGTCAGTCGTTCCTCCATTATACTTTTCTCTGCCATACTTGAATGAACCGAACTTTTGCCTGTGCTAAACGCCTCCCTCCGTGAGTTTCGATGGTTTGACTTGCTGTATTTTCATTTTGTGCAAGATTGTGAGTTAGTCTTCCTTTTTCCTCCTTACAGTAGTGTTACCTCCTTGTGCTAATAGTCGTAACACTGTTACCAATGGTCACGCCTTCTCAAAAGGAACAGGTAAGAATAATGAACTTCAATCTTTGCTTGACTATTTGATCCTATCCTTAAGCTTTTATTGCAAGTTACATAATTTTAATAATAAGATTTCTCCTTTTTAATTGCAGGTTCTTCGCTCTCCTTCATGCACGGCCTTTGGTAAAAATATTTGGGGAAGCAACTGCAAGTCCTGGTAAGCCTGGTTGCACCATGGCTTTTTTCTCCTTGTGGGTTCCTTTGGAACTTTCGAGCGTTGGCATAATGATGCTTGAACCCTTATGGCTTCAGTTTTTTCTTGTTATACATTTGGTTACTATGATTAGTAGGAGAAACCCCTACGCTGTGCGAGGGTGTTCCGGCTTAGGCCGAGGTTGAAAAATATTAGTTTTCTTTTGTGATTTAAGTGCTGTATATAAAAAGAGAAACTGGGATGTAATCCTGTTTGTGGAAAGAGGTTATGACTTTGACTTCTTGTTTTTACTGTACTCTTGAATATATAGGGTTTTCACCCTAAGTTTTATAATATAAGATATTATACTATTTTTCCGTAGCTCTTCATTTGTATTACCGCATACATTTTCAAATTATGAAGTGTGTAGGAATAATTAAAATACAGGCTTATGAAAGCCTTATATTCTTGATTTATAATACGACCGTAGGTAAAAATATTGTATTATCTTATATAGTATTTATTTTACTTGCATAAGTTGGAGTTCTAGGGTTAAACCCTAATTTTACAGTATGAAAATAAGTACAGTTTCTTATTCTGAAATTATATGTTAAAATGTAAACTCTATTTGTATTTGTGGAGTTATTACAATATGGGTTTTTCTTTTATGCTATTTGCTTACTACAGTTTTATATACTTGATTGAATTCTGAAGGTACTTTCTTTTATGAAACTATATCAAGGTTTCTGTACCCGAGTTATACATTGACTTATTTGTTATGTTTAGAAATGATAAATGATATATATAGGGTTTATACCCTTCGGTTATATAGGTTCTTAATATTTTGTTTTTAATTTAATTTAACCATAGGTATAGGTAATATCAAGTTACCTTGTATTATAGAAAGTACATTTAGCTCAGGTTTATAATAAAAACAATAAGGACCTTACCTTTTGTCTTAAAAATAATAATAACTCTAGATTATATAACATAAAAAGTATATTATTATTATAAAATAATAATAATACTTATTATTATAAAACAACTTTCTTATCTTTATTAAGAGTTTTAGAGTCTCCATATGTTTATCCTTTGTTTAAATTATAGCACATAAAGGATATTATTCTGTTGATTATTCCTGTATAGTTATGCATTTATAATTTATAAAAGATAGGATTACAATTCTAAATAATGTTAGAAATTTGTTTAAAAAGAAGAAGGAAAAAATAATGGAAATGATTACATTACTACAATACTTCAAATCTATCTAGTTTGCTTGATTATAGACTTAAATCTACATCTACTTACTTCTACTTTCATTACTGTTCCCTAGACCTAACCAGTTAAATTAATTTTAAACTAGAAGGAAGAAATTGCAATGCTTTACAATAGTAACATAAACTAGGGTGACCTTTCTCTAAAATGACTATTAAATTCTTCTATCTGTTACAATAATAAAACAATTGAAAAAAATACTGTATAAGAAATAGTTTTATCTGTGGACTTATACTACTGTCAGTCAAACATCTCTTTTGATAAAGAAAAATCTATTATATTCTTCTATATGTTCCTTACGAATGATAGAATTATTGAAAATGAAATACTATACAGAAACAGTTTAATCTATAAGCATAAACAGCTATCAGTAAAAACAATATTTTTTCTGAGGAAATGTAAAGAAACAATTGTCTAAATTATAATCTCATCATACACCTTTCAATAATTTCTACCTCTGTGCTGGAGTATGGTCTGGTAAACCCAGATGTGGAAAAACACAGTAGGGCTTTAATCTTCATCAACAGATTCAATTACTAATAAACTAAAACATTTACATTACTAAGCCAGTTAAATCTTCTGTCATATAATATAAGCATAACACTCATCCATTCACATTCATTTAAAACAAAAATAGTTAAGTGACAAAACCTGTTTGAACTGGATAACAACAGCAATGGGAGGTCGTTCCTCCCCACCAAATCCTAGAGAGGGCTCAAACAACAACTCCTCAGGACCCCCGAGCTTGCTTTGGACTCCCTGGCTGGAACTAGGTGTAGCAAAGTCAGATACCAGTCTTCAAACTCAGAATTAATCCATAACTTATCAGTAAGTTCTCCCAGCTAAAAAGCTGTAATAACCAAGTTACTGCAGCAATCCTCTCAGAACAGCTTCCTTACTGTTTTTCCCTCTTTCCTCAATGAATTTCCTAAATAACATTCACCTGAATGAATTCTCTTTGGAAAATATCTGAGCAGCCTTAGCTCTCTTCATTGGGTACTTTTAAAATATTGCCTAGGTCTTTTTGGGTTAGTTGTCATTTAATGAGCCACCTGCTCTGATCCCAATTTCTTGGGGGATCGTGACCCCAAACATAGGGAATTTGCCACCTGCAACTTAGGAAGTGTTTGAGGATGTTGCCACTTGTCTTTTTCCCTCCACCTACTTCCATCCACCAGTTCAACCAGTAACCTCTTTTTAACAGCTCTCCCATGCTGTTGTCTCCACAATTTATTTATTAATAATAAAATATTCTGAATTACATTCCATTTCTGTTGACTTTGCTGAGTCACCAGTTCCTACTTAGCATTAAAATTAACATAATGTCTTAGGAATATAATTAAAACAATTCACATTATTTTACAAAATTGGGGTATGTGACACTTCTTCTCTTCTTATGAGTCCTGGTAATCAATCCAATGACTTTAGTCCTCGAGAATGTGGTAGGATCGCATCATCTGTGGACTTAGTCCTAAAGTGATAGGGACTGATTCTCCCATAATCAATCTAGTGACTTCGGTCCTCGAGAATGTGGTAGGATTGCATCATCCTTGGACTTAGTCCTAAAGTGATAGGGATTGATTCTCCCATAATCAATCCAATGACTTCGGTTGTTGAGAATGTGGTGGGATTGCATCATCCCTAGACTTTAGGTCCAAAAGTGATCTAAATACTTTTTGTTTTTGAACTGTGGAATGTAGGTTGTTGCAACTGATGATGATGTCATACTGATTGAAAGATCAGAATATGATGATGATGACGTACTGATTGAAAGATCAGAGTATGATGATGATGACGTACTGATCGAAAGATTAGACTATGAAGATGATGACATACTGATAGAAAGATCAAAGTATGATGATGATGACGTACTGATCGAAAGATCAAAGTGTGATGATGATGACATACTAGTTGAAAGATCAGAGTGTGATGATGATGTTGTTGTTCAAAAGTTCAAAATATGATGATGATGATTGCTAATGTAACTGATCAAAAGATCAGAATATGATGATGATAATGTTGCTGATCGAAAGGTCAAAATGCTGAAGATGTTGTTGCTAAACAAAAGGTCAAAGTGTTGAAGATGTTGTTGAGAATCGAAAGGTTAAAGTGGTGAAGATATTGTTGTTGATCGAAAGGTAAAAGTACTAAAGATGTTGCTGCTGATCAAAAGATCAAGTTGTTGCTAATCGAAGTGGTCAAAGTGTTGATGTTGTTGAAGACTGAAGATTGAAGATGAACACTACATGATATTGAAAGGATTCCAATGATTTATAGGTGTGTTACCTTGATGTTGTTGATGATGTTTTCTATCTCTCTCCTACTGTTGTTGTTGTTGATGTTGTTGTAGAATACCCTTCTCGTTAAGGGGGAGTGTTGAAATATTGTAACTTCGAAGAATATTCTATATGTATCTTTTTGTGGTCCCCGATGGTCCTACTAGGAGAACCACTTGTATTACTTTGTATCCCGATGCTTCTAATTGGAAGAACTAATAAGATTCATGAGGTAGTCCCCTCTAATTGTAAAGGTGGTTCATTAGCACCCTAGTGTGGTTACTTGATCCTATGTGTGTAACTCAAGCCTACATGATTAACTCGAGCATACATGTTGGATTTAGTTATTAAAGTGAACAGATGAATATAAATAGAGGTGTGGCACTCCTCATTTGAAAGACACACATACTCTCACTTGTGTAGCACATTAGTGGAGGAGAGAGGAGTAGATAGAGAAGGAGGAGGATCAGTCTTTGATCTCCTTTCTAGTTTTACCTTTTATCTTTTGGGGGATCTATATTGAGGAATCTTTTGCTGGGTTTTTCCCTTTAGGGTTTTTCGAGGATAAATCTTCGTGTTATTTTTGTATGGTTGTGCTTGTCTATCTTTCAGTGATCCTGTTTATATGATTTAGTTATGAAATTGAAATGAAATACTAATGATCTATCTTAGCATATGAAAAATCAACAAAACAAATATGTGATCAATAGCAATAAGAATCACCAAGTTAGGATCATGGTCCGTTTGTCGTCCAAAGCTGTGAGGTAGTTGAGCATAGGCAATATGTTTTTGTCTAACTTTTATAGCCATATTTCCGTCACCTAGTGCACCTGCACAAGACAAAGAAACATATGCATTAGTTCAATATGAACTAATTAAACCCAGTAACATCAAGTAAAACTAGTTACCTCTCTAAGTGTTCCTATAAGGGATACAAGTCCCGCCACTCCACCCCTTGACAATACAAGTTAAGCCAAGATTTTTCATAAACTAGTAACCAAATACTATAATTAGTAAGTAAGAAATAAAATGTATACACATACATGTAGATATATGATAATTAGAAACATAACAACAACATTTAGTCACATTAATAACCAAATCGGGGAAAATATCTAGAAGAGATTAAGAACATCCGCACGACAATTCATTTTAGTTCAACACATTCTGCATAAGCTAAGATAATGTCCAATTTAGGTAGTAATTAACTAGTGTAATATTTTTGTTTTAAAATTGTGGAGACATTACAATTGGTGTTAGAGCCTAGTTTCAACACTAAGAGATCGAACAGGCATACCAGATATTCGTTGCTGAAAATAAAGTATGTGTTTAAATTCTGTGAACGAACAGAAATTTTTTTGTTATTAAATTTTTTGCAATTCCATGATTTTAAAGGAACAATTCAAATCATGAACACTAAAGAAGACAATAGGCAACAAGGAATGATGAATACCCCCACCAAGGAAGGAAAACTGGTAGTGGAACTAAATTTTTATATATTGAAAACCATACAAAGTCTGCAAGTAGACTTACAGAGTTTCAGATATGATAATCTAAATGAATGAAAGGAACATCAAGGAATTAATCAAGCCTTACTATGGAACATGACGGGAGGAATCCTGCAGAGAAAACCCACTAATTCCACAAATAGGTTTCAAAAAATAATTTTATCATAAATGGGCCAATAGCCTAAGAGAAGAAGGAAAACAAGACAATACCCATGAACCTCTAGAAGGAGATTATCATAGTCCTTCTAGTGATTATTCTCTTTCTCCATGTAGAAAGAAACATAGGAATGACGAAAATATCTAGGGGGACTTCAGAAAAATAATATCCCCAACCTATGAAGGAGAGATGAACAGAAGGGAGAAAGCTAAAGAATGGATTCTAGGTATGACAAAATATTTTTGAGTTCATAACTACTCTAGCAAAATGAAATCCTGTCTAGCCATCTATAATCTAAATGACAAAGAAGCTAGATGGTGGAGAGACTTGAAGCATACCAAGAAAGAGGAGGTAAGAGGAATACAATGGATTAATTTTCGGAAGATTTTTTCAGTAGAAATAAATGTCATAAAGGTGCTACCGCTGTGTCCATTATAAATCAAAAATCCAAAATAAAAATTTACATGCAGAGGTTGTTTAATTTCTCAAGCTTCACCTTACAACTAAAAATGCTCTTTACATTACATTCCATTCCATTTTAAATACAGACCCAAAGGCCAACGAAGCTCCATAAACTAAACCCCAACCACGACAAGTTAAAACCGAGGATTAAGTCCAAGAGGTAGCAAGTATAACTTGAATATTAGGATTACCATATTGGTAATGCTGGATCATGGCTCACGGTGATCCTGCGAGCCATACACCTCATTGCCAAACCTTTAATCTACAACCAAAACAAAACATTGATAATGAGGATTATGATTATCCATAATATGTAACAAAGCAACTATAGCACAATGAAGCTGAACATTACCATACCTTTGATGCCCTAGAGGTCACCTTCACCCAATATGCAGAGCAAAGACCAAACAAACAATAAATAGAGCAAATGACCAAATTCCTTCATGAGCCAAGCCCTAAGCTTGGGCCTCCACAAAATCCAAGGTACATTAATGGCACCAGCTTGGTGTCCATTATCCATGTTAAAACCCACATCTCCATGGTTTGTAAATGACACAATATCATTTTCCACCTTTCGCATTTGCATAATGTTAAAATACCAATGTGAACGTTTAGACCATGGTATATATTCTCTACCCCATATTTTAATGCAAGGTATAGGTATTATATTCATTGTGTAATTTAGGAGCTAATACTTTAAACCTTGCCTTATCTTCCTCAATAGGAAATAATCTTGGAACGATGGCATATGAATTATTCCATGGTAACCATTGTTTTCATAGAACCAAGAATTGGTCTTTAAACAAAGGTTGGTAAACCTCCCAAGAACAATATAATTATACATTAATACTTTCAGTAAAATAAACAGGAAATATAAATACGTTAAAAGCATGAATAGTTGATTGGTAACATTTAAATAATAGTACGCATCACTTATATAATCAGTCTAGGTTTTATAGAGAATAAGCGGGGTAATTACCTTGTCACTAAACCAAGTATCTACGAGGCAATAATAACGATCAGTAGGTGTGACTAGTTGTGAGTGTAAATACACCTGCACATAAAAAAGTTAAGAGTTCCTTAGTTCAAATTGAACTAAGTAAGCCTGATAGACAAGTACAAACTTTACGTCTAATTTAGTCACATGGGAGAACTAGTCCCACCACTACACCCACTTTCATTCCAAAAACAATGTTAAGTTAGAACCATGTAAATAACAAGTAAAACTACGCAGACATGAATGAAGTATATAATCAAGTAATTACCCATACACAACAATGTAAACACATGAGAATAGCTTAGCAAACTAATTTGTGACATCATAATGTAAAATACAGTAACACGCATAACTTGAAGAAAGAAGTACAATGTAGGAACAACTTATGATAAATAAGTGGTACATTTAGTGCACGTTATATTTTGCAAGTCCAATAATGTCCATACCTAGGTAGTTTATACTAGCCTAATGATTTTTTTTTATTTTCAATATTTTGGGACATTGCAAGTTGTATCAGAGCCAAGTTTCAATAGTAAGAGACCTATGGGTGCACCAAGCATTCACCGAAAGAATGTAAAGTATTTTTTTAAATTATTGTTATTAACATAAATTTCCTGTTATTAATTTTTTTTGAAATTACAGGAAATTCTTACAGGATAGTTCAGAATATGAATACTGAAGAAGATAACAACTGGAAAGGAAAGATGAACACCCCCACCCTAGAAGCAGATCTAGTGGTAGAATTAAATTCTGATATTTTGAAGACGATACACAGTCTTCAAGCAGAATTGCAAAGTCTCAGAGAAGATAGTATGAATGAAAGGAAAGAACAATAAGTCACTAATGAAGAATTACTAGGAAATATGATGAGAGGAATCCCACATGGTAAACCTACTCATTCCACAAACAATTCCAAAAGAAAACCTTACCATAAATGGGCCAGTATCCCAAGAAAAGAAGAAAAAGAGGAACGTACCCCTGAAGCACCGAAAGGATAACATCATAGTCCTTCTAGTGATGTCTCTCTTTCTCCTCGCAGGAAGAAACAAAGAAGTAATGACAGTATTTAGGGGGATTTAGAAAAATAAGATCCCCGACCTATGAAGGTGACATAAACAATGGGGAGAAAGCTGATGAGTGGCTGCTAGGTATGAGCAAATATTTCAAGTTCATAACTACTAAAGTGATATGAAGGCTCGACTTTCCATCTATACTTTAAATGGAAAATCCAAGAAATGGTGGAGGGATCTGAAACACACCAAGAAAGATGAGCTAAGAGAAATACAGTGGGACAACTTCTAAAAAATATTTCAACAAAAATATATGTTGGAAAGGTTCTTTGACCGAAAGGTGAAAGAGTTCCATGAGCTACGTATGGAGTCCATGACTATGGACACTTTTATTAACATATTTCTATATCTATTACATTATGTACCATGCATTAAGGATGAAAAGGTAAAAGATCCAGTAGTTTTTATGATGCCCCCCTCCCAACTTTTCATAAATGATTGAAGCCAACATGCCAAAAAAATTGGATACCACGCTGCATAAGGCCATACTCTACTATGAGCATGGGAAGCTATGACAAGAGAACCTGAACTGGAACATAGACAAGTCTAAGAAATTTTATGGTAACTGCAAACCTGGGTTTAACCCATAACCTTATAGAAACCAGAATAATAGCTTTACAGCAAACAATAACTTCAACAAATTTGGTACAAATCCATATGTACCATCTCCTAACGGTAATAATCCAGTAGCAAGTGGAGCCAATGCTACTTCACTACAAATCAAGTGCTGGAAATGCATCGGGCCTCATTATTCCTGAGATTGTAAGAAAAATACCAATGGGGTCTTCCATAACTTACAAGAGGAACCAACTATCGAGGACATAGCCGGAACACCACGGATTTATGCAACATTGGATGGCCAATAGGTAGACCATCAAGCTACAATGGTTGAGATACAAGGTAAGATCTTGAACAGTTCTATTTCAAAACACATTGATCCTGGTTCTTTCCGGAGCTATGTTTCGCCTAAAATTGTTGAAGTATGCAAACTAGGAAAAGTAAAGCATGATAAACCTTGGCTGGTACAATTAGCCATAGGTACAAAACAAAAAGTTTTAGAAATAGTTGAGGATTGTGAAGTAAGCTTGAACATACTACCCTTAGGATTGTACGATATAATTATTAGCATGGACTGGTTGGAATAGCACCATGCCATGCTTGATTTCTTACACAAGTCAATCTTGTGTGCTGATAGCCAAGGGAACCGAGTGAAGGTTCAGGGCATTCCAAAGAAATATTTTGTAAGGAAAATATCTTCCTTACAAGCTAAAAAATGCGCTAGAAAAGGCTACAAGTTTTTTGTAGTAAACATCTGAAACTTAGATTCTTAAATATAACAATGCATAGAAAACTTTCCCATTCTTGAAGAATTCAAGGATGTGTTTCCTAAGGATATCCTAGGATTACCTCCAAAACAAGACCTAGATTTTTCCATCGAACTGACACCACGATCAGTCCCTACTTCCAAATTCCCTTACCGCATGAGTGCACTAGAATTGGTGGAACTCCAACTATAGTTGCAGTAGTTGATAGAGAAAGAGTATATCCAACCCATTGTGTCTCCTTAGGGAGCACCAATAGTATTCACAAAGAAGCAAGATGGTATGATACGGATGTGCATCAATTACCATTAGTTGAACAAAATGACTACCAAGAACCAATATTGACTCCCTAGGATCGATGACTTGTTTGATCAGGTCGGAGGAGCCAAAATATTTTCAAATATTGACCTACGATCTAGGTACCATCAGGTACGGATTTGTGACTAGGATATTCATAAAACCTCCTTTCATAGGAGGAGTGGGCACTACGAGTTTCTATTGATTCCATTCGGGTTGAGCAATGTACCCACAAACTCTATCTGTATGATGAACACCATATTTAGTAAATATCTGGATAAGTTTATTTTTGTCTTTATAGATTAAATTCCAGTTCATTCCAAGAATAAAGAAGAACAGGAACAACACCTTTGCATAGTGCTATGAGTGTTGAGAGAACACCAACTTTACTCTAAGTTTAGTAAATGTGATTTTTACAAACCACAAATATAGTACTTAGGTAACATTGTTTCCGAGATTGCCTCTCATTCGCCTCCAAGGTCGTCTTTTGCAGCTTTAGATCCTCTATCTTTCCTAGCAGTTGTTCCTTCTCCGCCCTCAATTCTTGATATTCTTGTTGTATCTTGTCCAGACACTCCTGGGAAGTCTCCATATATATTCTCTCTATTTGGATAACCTGCAGTTCAGCCTTTGGAAACTTCATCTCCTTTTGCACGTCTTCAAACTTTCTCTTTAACTTATTGTTTTCTTCTCTCTCCTTTCTTAGTGTGTCTTTTAATTGAGAAGAAGGCTTCTTAGACTGCTCCAGATCTATCATTATTTTATCTACATTGTCCTCTGAAGCATGGATCAATGCAGCCCCTGCTCTAATAGTGTATCTGGGGTCTCTGTCTGTTCTGTATACAATGGTCGTATCAGTTATCATCTTACCAGACAGGCCACCTGTTTCAACCTTCTTCTCAGTTCTTTTTACTATCCTTTTCCTTTCTTTGTCATAGAAGATAGTATTAAAATCAGGGACCTCTTCCCCTATCTTCTGTTCAAAGGGGACTAGTCTAAGGGTGGGGGTCTTAGAATTTCCAGGTGTGCTGACAGCAGGTACTTTAGGGTCTTGAACATGAGCATTTTCCACGTCCTGGGTCTGAATGTCTGCTATGTCAGAGGCTGACTGTTCTGTCACTGTTGGGGTCAGCTTCATCCTCTCTGTCTCCTGTTTCTGAAGCTCCTCATCTAGCTTCCTCTTTCTTTATCCTTCTTCTATCTTGGCATCTTCTTCTGCTTTTCTCGCTGCCTCTTATGCAGCTCTTTTTTTCTCTTCCTCTTCTTTCTTCAGCCACCCTTCGGCTTCTTGGGCTAACCTTTGGGCTTCTTCGTTTCTTTTCCTGGTTTCCTCATCAGCCTTTGCTTTCTCATCCTGCCCCTTTCCACCTTTCGTGCTGATCTTCTTTTTAAACCTTTTCCTCAAGGCCATTATGTTTAATGCACTGGAGAAAATAGACTCTTCCCTATCCCAGTGGTGAGTGTATTCAAAATGGACATTGGCCTCTTTGTAGTGTTCAACAACCTTGTTGTGGGCATCATTCCTATGGAAGGGCATTCTCCCAAAATTAAACTTTTCCAACTCCTCCACGAATTCATCAACCTTCTTTACTATAGTAAACTTATAACTCCCACACGTGAAAGGCAACAGAGGATATGCAGCCTTCTTATGTTCAAATAAAAATCTTCCTATGCCATCTAGGAAGACTTTCCTAACTACCTCTTTGTGAATTATATAGTCTGTGGCATACTTAGGCAGCAGGGAGGGTGCTCTAGAGCCCCCAAACATTCTGAAATAGAGACCATCCTCAGTCAAGTAATAATCAGCATATTCCTCGATCACCTGTAGTGCCTCCTCAGACATGCAGTCACATTCTTTTAAGAAAATAAGGGTATATAATGGCATGATAAAATGTTCACAAACCTCCCTGTAGTGACTGTGGTACTTGTGAGCCCACAGTGGCTTGTATGCGGAGTAAATAGGTATCCTTTCTCGGTCCCAGATGCACCTTAGGCCGGGGAAAGGTTGATTGCATAGTATGCAATCAATGAGTATGGAGCTCATGTAAAATTCTGACCTCTTTTGGGACACTCCTTCCAAAGCTGAGGCCATACAAGCTGAAAGACTATTTGACATTATGTTGGCCGAGTTGAAAATTGTCCCCTATTTCGCGACATAAAAAATTATCGGCATCCACTCCAATTTGAAGCTTTTTCCATGGGCTCTCCCAAAAATTCTATTGAGCATTAAGGCAATGAACCTCTAAGGGGTTCTTAAACTTGCAGTGTCATATTCTCCCATAGGCCTGGTTCTAAAGTTTCTTCTAGACATGAGCATCCTCTTGAGGGTCTCGATGAGGTCCATCCTGATGTTTCTAAGCCAATCTTTCGTTAAATATATTTGTGCTTCTGGAAAGTAGTAGGCCAGGGGAACATATCCTGGGCTATAGGAAACATAACCTTGTTTATCAACATTCTCAAGAATCATGATGGTTACATCTTCCTTGGGTAGAATCCACCGAATCACTTCAGAGCATGTAAAGAGCTCCTGTCTTGTAGCAATATTCATCAATGAAGACCTTTCTATGTTGGGGTATATGCTTTCTTCCTCAAAACCTATATCAGGCACCTCTCGGCCCTTGATCAACTTGTAGATGTCTCCCGACTGATACTGAGGCTCTATACCAAATATGCATTTGGTGTCTTCATAAATATATTGGTCCTTAGTGATTATTTGAACGTCGGGATCCTCTTCGACCACAGGGGCCTTCTTCTTTTGACGCTTAGACATTTTGGGTTCGGAGTAATATTCCTGTCACATATAAAATTGTAATTGTTAGGTTATTTCTGGGCAAATTGTAGAGATTGAGATAACCATGTAAGCATTTTACCTCATCTATGTTCAACATGATGGCAGTTAATCAAATTAAGCAAGTATGTTCACACCAATACTCCTGTCTAACACTAAAATCGGCTCATTCAACAAAGCTTGAGTGGGAAACAAAGTCTATGTTAAAATGAAACAACCTTGGGCTCTCTGTGGGTGCGATGACCACTGCGCTATGTGGAATGACAGGGGCACTTATTCTAGCCATTCAATGGGGTGTTTCAGGATATATCACTATCTATGTGCCTTCTACGGTCCGTCTCAGGCTGGGCGATGCTATACCACCCCCGACTAGTTTGGGTTCGAATTCAACCATGAACCGGGTCACTCGAAACAACAAGGTAAAAACGTGGTCTTGGATTGCAAGATGTGGGTAACCAGGGCAAGGGAAACCAGTCCGACATTCCCCAAGGAGGCCATGAAAATCCTTCCTTGAACAGCCCATCATAAAATGGGGCAGACTGGTGCAGATAGTGTAATGGTCATCTGCACTGGTTTCCCCAACCATCGAGTGCAAGGTAAAAGGAAACACTCCATGGGAAACAAAAAATCCCCTACAGATAGTTATGCTACACACCCCAGCATATATACATGTAAACGATAGAGACCAAGGGAAACCCCAACCGCGGAAATGACAACAAACCAAAAATCGAAATGTCCAGTCAAACGGAATGGAATGACGTGTACAAGAGCCTACCTAGGAA
>LPNX010358135.1:357542-372084 GCA_001517045.1 Pseudotsuga menziesii | reverse complement strand
TATATACGATTAAGCATAAGCAACAGGAGAAAACATCGGACGGTGAAAACACAAGGATTGAAGGTCTTATCGACATTTACTCCCGTAACGTCGGGTGGTAAAACAACTGGGAGAATCGTCGAGGCATCGGGGAGAGACCAAACAACAAAAGCATCGGAGTTCGCTAGATTAGACATTGGGGAAATAGAAGGATAAGGAGCATCAATGGTGGAAACACAAAAGACATTTTGTGGAAAAGTAAACTCAAACCACTGGAAAAACAATGCTTTTCATCGCCGCAACGGCGGACGCCACAAACTCAAAGATCAGTGAAACAACAAATTAGGATTGAACAAGTTAATGCAATTGTTGTGAGACTTCGTAGTATGGCATTCGCAACTGCAGAAAACATAGCAACAAAAAGTTCCAACGGGAATCCAAATGACACCCGATTGAGATAAAGTAAAAACATCAGAGAAACTTGTTGCAGCTGGTTGCTTATTACTTCTCTGCAACGATGAGAGTGCAAGTGACTAAACTTTCGACTCAAACAATCAAAAATGCATTTGATGACAAGGTAAACTTAAACAAGTAGTGAAACATTTCTAGCATTAGGAATAGCCTTTCTTCAAAATCATCAAACCAAATCAAAATTCAAACCAAAATAAGCAAAAGGACGGTCCCAAAATTTTTTGAATTTTGGGAAAATTGTTGCAGCTGCAACAATTGGCCACTACCTGGTGAACCCCAGATTTCTTACTTAAATTCTTCCCAGTAAAAGACTGTCTAGCTCAAAAGTTGGATTCTTCTAGATGCTTGTATTCCTAAGTTGTATAACCCATGCCTTTAAATCATTGAGAACCAATCCATTCTTTGGGTAGTGGGAACACTCAAATATTTGCAAGTATGGATAACTCTTTTGATGCCTAATAAGTGAGATTTATTTTATTCCTGTCTATAGGTAGTTTCTAGCTTGGACACCACAGGATCGTAACATATGGTAAAAATAATTATTCCTTTGTTCCTCATTCCCATGCCAATTTGCACTTTTGTGCCGTTTGAACTTTTCGTTCTTTTGAGTCCTCCATTTGTCTTTCTTTATGAATTTTATTCAGGCTCCTCTATCCATAACGTCCTTATGTGTTAGAGAAGAATTTACTTTTCAGCTCACGGACAGAGAAGAACTTTTGGAAATTTGAAATTCATGTTTCTGATACTTTTCTTTGATATGTATTGTTTCTTTAAGGAGTTTTGACTCTTGCTATCCTTTAGGCTTTCTGAAATCATGGCATGGGACCATTTATATACAGTAAACTATTTACCTTGCTTCCTTTCTGTGGGCCTCTCGCTGTTACACCCTGGGACATTTTAGATGTGAAATGGAGGGAGCCTCAAAATAGTATTCCAAACCTCTTAATTCTTGTGGAAATTGAACGCAGTTATAGATTAATTTTACTCACAACAATTAACAATTGATCATGCAAAATCACTCACAAAAGAGACTGAAATTGGAGCTGCAACACTAAACTGTATTATGTAAGTGTACAATAGCCAAACCTGTAATAAAATAGGCTGCTGAATAAATAGAATACATCAAGGATTTGATTTCATTAGGAACAAATAGAATCTAGCATAAAGCAGGCTTACCAAAAATAAGCAAATCCCCCATAGGTGTAAAAAGCTGATCCCAAATCTGTCATGGAGCTCACGAATTGGAAAAAAGGCTTAGGAAAGCTAAAGAGTGGTGGAATGGTAGCTCATACATGACTTTGCATGGAGAAAAGAGAGGAGTATGTGTAGGACAAAAAACTAGTCAATGTCACCTAGTCTAGCTTTTCCTTTTGCCTTAAAACACTGAAAAAGCAGGCAATAAAGCAGAAAAAGTAGAAGGGCGCCTAGGAGGCCAGGAATAAAGAAGAATTGATTCCTTTATCTCTCCCATGTGCTGCATGAGTCAAATAAGGCAAGTTTGACCATTATGGATAGGCAAATAGCAACTTGCACAAGGTGGGAGACATGAACTAGGCAAATAAGACAAAAATAATTAAATTAATATCTAAGTGGGTAAACTATGGGTTGATTATTCTAACATCCCCCCTTAAGCCTGACTTATGAGTAATATATCAAAAAATTATAGGGCCTAGCAACAAGGCTTAGTCACCCTTTACATACTACATGTCCATACAACCAAGGAAAGAGGAAAAACCAACTTGGGAAAATATTGCCTTAAACATGGACTGTAAAACAAAATTTTGGAATATTGTCTTCACTCATGCTTCACAGCATGATCATAAATCCCCATCAGTTATTTGATATTGCTGAAGGTCTTCTCACAAAATGCTTTGGTGAAGATATGAGCTACTTGTTCTGAAGATGAACAGAAGAGTAGGTGAATGGTGCCATCATGCACAAGTTCTCTGATGTAGTGCATATGGATCTAAATGTGTCTGGTTCTCTTCTTCTGAACTGGATCCTTGCAGATTTGAATGGTACTCTGGTTATCACAATAGATGGTAGTTGAGTACTCTGGTTCGAAGCCACACTCTCCAAGTAAACCTTGCAACCATAAACATTGATTTGTTGCATTAACAACTCCTCTGTACTCAGCTTTTGTAGATGAGAGTGCAATGGCACTCTGTTTCTTGCTTGACCAGCTAATTGGCCCTTCTACAAGCATGAACACATATCCTAATGTGGACTTTCTATCTGTGCTATCACCTTCCCAATCACTGTCAGTAAATCCAATCAATTCAAGATCAGATTTTGCTTTATAGAAGATCCCATGTGTCCTTGTTCCTTGAACAAACTTAAGGATCCTTTTGGCTGCTTTCCGATCGATCTCTTGACACTGATCCATAAATATAGAAGCCACACTTACTGCATAACAAATATCAAGTCAAGTATGTGTCCAATACAACAAACATCCAATCAATTGCCTATACAGTGTATTGTTTACCATCGGTGAAGAATCAGCTTCTTCCAGCTTCACTCCTGAAAGGAAAGGAGTTTTGCTTGCTCTGCAATCCTTCATTCTGAACTTGTTCAGCAATTCCAAGGCATATTTGGACTGGTGCACCTTGATTCCAGCTTTGTTTTGAGAGATATCAAGCCCCAAAAATTGACTTAAGAGCCCCAAATCTGTCATGGAGAAGGCTTGGTTCATAGTTCCTTTTAAGGAAGCAATCTCAGCCTGTGAGCTTCCTGTAATGAGGAGGTCATAAACACATAACACAATGAGCATTAATGAACCATTAACAAACTTAAAATAGAGATTTGTATCTGATTAGCACCGAACAAAATTCAGTGATAGCAAGAAGCTATCGATCTTGGCATACCAAGCCCTGGGGGCTTGCTTTAGCCCATACAATGACTTTCTCAACCTACACACAAGAGAAGGGTTAGTAGAAAAACCTTGAGGCTGCTGCATATATATCTCCTCAGTGAGATATCCATTTAGGAAAGCACACTTTACATCCATGTGATGTACCTCCCATTGCCTTGAGGCTGCAATGGCTAGAGCTAGCCCGATGGAATCCATCTTTGCCACTGGGGAAAAGGTCTCATTGTAATCTATGCCATGAACCTATGAGTAGCCCTTGGCTAACAATCTGGACTTGTACTTCATTGGTGAACCATCAGCAGCAAATTTGGTCTTATAGACCCACTTGCACTGGACTAACTTTCTTCCAGGAGGAAGATCCACTAGCTCCCATGTGTTGCTCTTCTGGAGTGAGCTGAACTCCTCCTTCATGGTTGTTTTCCATATTGGATCTCCTACTTCTTATTCATATGTTTGAGGATCAGAATACACCATCAAATAGCATTTTTCAGCAAACATAGGATCCTTCATGCATAGACCACTCTCAAATTGAGATCTAGTCCTCCTTGAGTCATTGGGATCCCCAGCTAGCTCTCCTACTGCATGTAGTGTCTTGGCTGCCCATTTTGGAATTGTAGGGATGTTAGGGTCTGCAATAAACTCATCTCCATCAGAAAAATCAGAATCATCATGTTCAACAAACTCTTTACTTACTTCTTGAGGTTCAGGTGGTGAAGAGGCTTCACCAACTTCCACTGCTGCAAGGGGTTCTTCTTCAAACTGAACACACCTTTCAATGAATGCTTTGTTTGTGCTCAAATTTATCAAATTGTACCCTTTTGAATCTTTAGAGTATCCAACAAAAATACACTCTTGGCTTTCGTTTTGCAAATCCTTCCTCTTCTCTGCTGGGATTCTAGCCCATGGCTTTGAGCCAAAAATCCTGAAATGGGTCACATCTGGCTTGTGCCCACTCCATGCTTTGAAGGGAATTATGCCATCAAGCTGTTTGTGAGGCACCCTATTCTGAATATAGGCTGCACAGTTGATAGCTTCATCCTAGTACTTTGGTGGCAAATTTTTGGCCTCCATCATGCATGTTGCCATCTCCTTCAGTGATTTGTTCTTCCTCTTAGCAACACCATTTTGCTGTGGTGTGTAAGGGATAGAATGTTTCAGATAAATACTTTCATCTGCACAATAATTAATAAACTCAGAATTGACATAATCAACACCATTGTCATATCTGAGGGCCTTGATTTTCCTTCTAGACTGGTTTTCAACCAAAGCCTTAAAGACTTTGAATAGGCCAAAAACTTCAGACTTGTGTTTCAGGAAGTGAACCCAGCAATACCTGGAAAAATCATCAATAAAGTTCAATGCATATTTGGCCTGACTCATGGACATATGAGGTAATGGGCCAGCAACATCACTGTGAATCAGCTCGAGGGGTGCAGAGGTTCTCTCATGACTAGCTCTCTCAAATTTGTGCTTTGGGTGTTTTCCTAGGATACAGCCTTGGCAGACTCCTTTGGAAAATTTTATCTTGGGAAACCCTATGACCATCTCTTTTTCACTAAGATCAGAAAGATATTTGTAGTTTAGGTGGCCAAATATTTCATGCCATAGCTTTCTAGATTCATTAGCATGAATCAGAATAGCAGAGGGGTTTGAGTAGGGTAGGAAGTGTGAGAACATGTATACCTTTTGAGCATGATTTGCAACTCCTTTTGCAATAAATCTACCACTTGAGATCTCTGTGATCTCAACTTCATCGGGGGAGAATATTACCTTCTTAGGAGACCCAGTGTGGGTCATCTGGTACACTAACAGGAGGTTGGAGGCAAGACCAGGGACATACAGTACATTGTTGAAATGACCATGATCAAGATCTATCCTTCCTTTGCCCATACTTTCAGTGAGAGAGTCATCTCCCACTACAATAGATGGTCCTTTCAACTTGTCAAGTGAGGAGAAGGCCTCCTTAGTCGAAACCATGTGTCTTGAAGCTCCAGAATCAATGATAAAAATGGGTGAACTTGATGTGCCAGCAACCAATGCATGAACTCTCTCTCTGTCATCTAAACTTGATCCTCCTTCTCTCTTCTTTGAGCTTTCTGGAAGGGATATGCCATTCTTCTCCAGGAGTTGGGTCAGCATATGAATCTGCTTTTTCATACAAGAGCTTTCAGAGTGATTTCCCTTATTGCAGTATGCGCACTTGTTCATTTCACCTTTGTTTTTCTTCTTCTTGGTATTCTTCTTGGGACCTTGTAGGTCCTCCAGAGACTGTTTCTTGTCTCTTTTTTGCTCGAGTGGATTTTTAGCTTTCTTTTTTCTTTTTGAATCCACCTTCGAATCTCCAGCAATCAAAGCTTGATCTTTGGATGGTTTGATGGTGCCCATCATCACCATGTTGTCCTATTCTTGTGTGAGAGATCCCATGAAATCTGCAAGGCTAGGCATCTTCCAGGCTTGAGCTGTCAGTTTTGTGGCATAGAAGGTCGAAAAAAACACTGAATAGTCAGGGCCTAGCTTCAAGAGGATGGCCAGTACGAGCTGATCATATTTATTTTCAATACCACACTGTTTCAGCTGCAAAACTATTGCTTTGAACTTGGAGAAATATAGCTGCATGGATTCAAAGCTATTTGGACTTAGAGAAATCAGCTCATTTTAGATTTGATGTCCCATCATCTCCTCTGTCTTTCCAAAAAGATCAAAAATATTCTCCCATAATTCATTTATTGATGTCAATCCATCAAGATGGAAAAGGAGGTCTCTAGAAATAATCATGCACAGAAGGCCATAGGCCTCATTCCTCCTGTTGTGCCATTTTATCTTCTCTGTAGTTGCATTGGCCTCTGCTTTTGTTGCCATAGTCATCCTGTAGAGGCCTTTCGATCTCAACAGTATCTCCATCCCTACTTTCCATTCAAAGAAATTGAAGGGAGTCAAGATAGTTTTCTATGATTGATCCATAGCTCTAGAAAATCTGTCCCGGCTGTCAGTAGAAGGCTCCCAGTATTTGATGTCGAACCTGTAAAAAAAATTTTGAAGGAGAGAATACAATATATACCAGCTTTGATACCATGTGGAAATTGAACCCAGTGATAGATTAACTTTAATCACAACAATTAATAATTGATCATGCAAAATCACTCACAAAAGAGACTGAAATTGGAGCTGTAACACTTAACTGTATTATGTAAGTGTACAATATCCCGCCCTATAATAAAATAGGCTTCTGAATAAATATAATACATCAAGGATTCGATTGCATGAGGAGCAAATCAAATCTAGCATAATGCAGGCTTACCAAAAATAAGCAAATCCCCCATAGGTGTAAAAAGATGATCCCAAATATGTCATGAGCTCACGAATTGGCAAAAAGGCTTAGGAAAGCTAAAGAGTGGTGGAATGGCAGCTCATACATGCTTTTGCATGGAGAAAAGAGAGGAGGATGTGTAGGACAAAAACCTAGTCAACCTCACCTAGTCTAGCTTTTCCTTTTTCCTTAAAACACTAAAAAAGCAGGCAATAAAGCAGAAAAAGTAGAAGGGTGCCTAGGAGGCCAGGAATAAAGTAGAATTGATTCCTTTAGCTCTCCCATGCACTACATGAGTCAAATAAGGAAAGTTTGACCATTATGGATAGGAAAATAGCAACTTGCACAAGGTGGGACACATGAACTAGGCAAATAAGACAAAAATAATTAAATTAATGTCTAAGTGGGTAAACTGTGGGTTGATTATTCTAACAATTCTGATTTATTTACAGGGGTTAAGTAGGGATTCAATGGGTGCATGGCCAATTAGGAACACTTCCCACTAGAAGACATTCTATTGTTTAAAAGCACAACCTTTTCCTCAAGATTTCATTTAATTAAGAACCTTGATGTTTCCAATACAACCAAAAGTTTGCCTCTTTATTCAAAACCAAAATAACCAGAAACAGAATGGTAAATCAAGACAAAACAGTAGGAAATTATTTATGTACAAAATCATTAAAACAAAAGAAAAAGAAAAAGGTTCCCACTTCTGAAAATTCTTTAACCTGGTGAGTCAAGGGATTGGCTGGATTGTAGACATGAGATACCTAACCATGGTCTAACTGTGCTATTTTTGAAATCAAAACCATGTCTACCGGTCTACAGTCATCCTTATCAACCTGAGGAAGTTGAAGGTGCTGAGGATGAGTGTCAATTATAGAACTGGATTTTCCTGAGGCATGATATCTTAGTTCAATCTCCGTTAGATAAATTCCTAGAACAAAATTAGCAGATTCATTTCCTTCCCCTAGTTTAGTGATAATATGTTTCATGTAAAGTTCTCTCAAAATTTTAATCTGATTTGGGGTACCCTTATGAGGTAACCATAAATGAGACCAGTCAGAAGCAAAATAACCCTTTAACCTAGCAGACCAATCTCGGTTCAGAATAAGACCATATCCATTCGGTATGTCAGCCACCATAATATCAATAAATTAACATATATTGTTATTTGCAGATAAGCGTATGAGAACATTCTTAATTTCTCCCACTACTTTGACACTTGTTCTGTCTAGTTGCAGTACTTCCCAGGATGTGGGATTTGGCTTCCCATTAATCTTTTTGCAAACTTCAAGTGGCATAACATTTACTGATGATCCAAAATCAACCAAGCAATTATGAACGTTATGATTCGGCACTTCTAGAGTCAAAAGAAAAGGTGGGGTTTTAGCTTTTTCTTCCCAACTTGGTTCGATGTCTTCTTCCCCCAGTTGGTTTTTAGTGGGTACATATTTTTTAGGATCCTCAATTTTTTCAGTGTTTTCTTTGTTAACATCTACTTGTCCTTCCATAAGCTTGGCACGGTTGTCAATTTGCTCTGTTTCCTGGTTGACAGCGTTGACTTCGGGTGTTTTATCTTCAACATTGTCATTTATCTGTCTCTTGACATTCTTTTGCAACTTCTTAATCTTTGAAATTTTTGCATTGTCTTTAATTATCAGATCCATTTCTTCTGTTTCTATTGGTATGTTTTCAGGCTTAAGAGTGCTCTTTTCTATATTGAAAAGCAAGACACAGTCCCATAAGAACATGGTATCATCTTCTTGTTTCTCTATGGTCTTGTTATTCTTTTCCTCTCCCTTGTTGTCTTTTATCAATTTAGAATCCAAGAGTTGGTTCATTACAAATGGCATCGAATTTAACCATTGAGGACAATTCTTTTCAGAATGAGGTTGCTGGTGAAAAGTGTAGAAATTGTCCCCCCTACCTTTGTTATATTCATTGATGCTGAATTATGTGGAGGGGTTTTCAAATGGTTGTTATCCTCGCTTTTTTGGTAGCAGGGTTTATAAGTTTTCTGAACTTTCCTTTCTTTCTCGAGATCTATTATTATGTTGGAGAGTTTTTGAATAATTTATAGCATTCCCTCAAAATCATGTGATTGCTCCTCTTTAGGTTTAGACAGCAATAAGGCTTTTCTCCCGGCAGTTTTTTCTTCAGGTAGCTCGGGATAATATTCTATACTTTCCTTTTCAGCCTCTACCATTTCTGCTTCTTCATAAGTCTCTGCCAACGTAGGTCTGGCCTTAATTTTAGCAAACATGGCCAGCTCAGGTCCCAGGGTTGAGGTATAATATTCAATTAGGACCTTGTTTGAGGGTCTGTCAGTTTCTGAAAAGTTCTTGAGGTATGTTGAAAACCTTTGCATCAAAATGATGTACCTTCTCATTCTTTTCTTTTTTTTAAAAACCAAGACCTTTCATTAGTGATGCATGAGTCTTTTGGGCTGCATATTTACTTCTGAAAATCCTTTCAAAGGTGTCCCAATCGGGGATAGAGTTTGCCGGAAAACCAAAATACCAGGATGCTACTGCTCCTTTAAGGGTATGCGGGAATAATCTACAGAAAACATCCTCATATTCCCCATCCCTTAACCATTCTATTGCTAAATAAAAGCTTTGCAAGTGGTCATCTACATCAATCTTTTCATCGGGATCAAACTTAGGAAGCAACTTCTCAAAAGCTTGAGGTAGGTTATGCAACGGAGGCGTTAGGTTCAAAGGTGATCTAGCTTTCCAATCCAACGATGGGTTGGGCTGATTCACATTTGTACCAGCCATGAGCAAAGGTGAAAGAACAAGAGTTAGAGTAAGAAGCATCGTAAAGTGAAACTGGGCTTACTTGCTTTAAAGGTGAAACCAAAACCTGTAAGTCTACTTCTACAAGTTCTTCCAAACTCTAAGTACTTAGGTCAGGACAAAAGCTTCCAAAATATTGTTGGTGGGGTAATCTCAGGAAAATAGGTTTCCTCGACGAGCCATGCACTGGCGGCCCTCCTTCTAGCACCAGAATTTGTTGTGGCCTGGAAAATCGCAGGTGAAAACAGCAAGGGATTATTCCCAGTCAAGGTTCCCAATTAGACCATGACTATTTGGTGTAGGGAATCCGTCCGGTTTGCGGTCTGACTACCGTTGGTCAAGTAACAAAAATAAATTTTTTAGCGGTTGCGGCCTGATCCACCATATATATTTTTTGTATTTTTGACTTAAAGTATGATATGCACGTGCCTAATTAACATGCATGGTGATAAAGGATGAAAGGAGTAGTCACAAAGTGATGCGCAGGTTCTTACCTGTCATCTTAGAACTCACAAGCATCTAAATCACAACACAGTAATAAAGTAAATCTAACTATATACCTATCCCCAGGGAGCCAAATTGTAACTTATTAATGTGTAATTTATATTGTACATGCATTATAAAGAGAAATTATAGATAGCTGATATTCCCTCTCACAACACATGAACGATTAAAGATATTTAAACAATCAGATAGCCAATTGCTTATGAACAGCATTCATTACTCATGGTGGTAATTTCAAAGAAAAAACCAGAAATCATTCAAACAAGAACATCAGCCCTAAGAGTTAGAATGATCTCACAGTTAATGGACAAAAGTATGGAAAAACGAAATAGTTCATCTTCCACCATCCATAGCATAACATTTGAACGTCCCACCAAACTTTCTGTGACAGGCAAACAATAATTCTTTATTGCAAAAAAATGTAGTTCTTCTTACAATATATCTTTACTTGTCTAACTGGGAAAAAGGTCCTTCTTTCTTCTAAGTCCTCTAAATTTATACAAAAAGATAAGACTGTTGGGCTCCCTACGAATAACTCTTGGGATTCCCCAACTCTTTGCCTCCCAAAATTTTGCTTTCACTAAGTGTTTACAAAATTGCAACATATTACAAAAAATGCACAAATATTCATGAGGAGGGCCTTGCTTGATTATTTAGAAATTTCTTCCAAGCTAAAGCCTCTGAGGTGATTCCTTCAAACTCAGAAGGTTCCAAAAAATGAATATTTATCTCGAATTTTGCAGCCTGGTTCTTGATGGCTTCAATTATGGCTGCACTCAAACGAAGCTGATCTTCTAATAGCTCCACACTGACTACAGAATGATCTACCTCATTCCTTAAGGTCCGGTCATCAAGAGCTTTAATGTGCTGTATTTTTATTTCCTCTTCTTGGTACCTTTTCTGCAAAATTTCCACAAACAAGTTGTGGTCTGAAAAAGCATCTATTCTCTGTTCAGCTTCTACCTAGCATCGGTTATAAGTAATCGGGAGCCTTCTAAAGAATTCTGTACATGCCCCTTTTGTCCTTCTAACAACGTTCTTGAATTCCTCAGTTGTGTTAATGGCAAACTCCAATAAGTTGTAGTCCTTCCTAAGGGCCTGTCGATCTTTCGAGGGCAACTCTGCAGGAACTTCTTCATTGTTTTCTAGTCCTGCCATCTCTTCTATCAGGACTTCGAGGATGTCTTGAGATCTGTCAACAAAATATGAGGAGGTCTCCAAAATCTCCTCCAACCGACCATCTACTTGCAAAACCCTACATCTTTCCTCTTATATGGCTATCTGCAACTGAAGCATATTGGCTTTCTATGCCAAAACATGCTCTTTGAAAGGTTGGAGACTAATTTGTTGTTCTTTGGCCTCTTCCAAAGTTGCTATCAAAGAGGTAATCTGCTCTTGAATTGTTTCCTCTTGTTCTTGAGATTGCCTCTCATTCACCTCCAAGGTGGTCTTTTGCATCTCTAGATCCTCTATCTTTCCTAGCAGTTGTTCCTTCTCCGCCCTCAATTCTTGATATTCTTGTTGTATCTTCTCCAGAAACTCCTAGGAAGTCTCCATAGATCTTCTCTATTTTTGGAGAACCTGCAGTTCAGCCTTTGAAGACTTCATCTCCCTTTGCACATCTTCAAACTTTCTCTTTAACTTATTGTTTTCTTCTCTCTCCTTTCTTAGTGTGTCTTTTAATTGAGAAGAATACTTCTTAGACTCCTCTAGATCTGTCATTATTTTATCTGCATTGTCCTTTGAAGCATGAATCAATGCAGCCCCTGCTCTAATAGTGAATCTGGGGTCTCTGTTTGTTCATATACAATGGTCGTATCAGTTATCATCTTACCAGATAGGCCCCCTGTTTCAACCTTATTCTTAGTTCTTTTTACTATCCTTTTCCTTTCTTTATCATAGAATATAGTATTAAAATCAGGGACCTCTTCCCCTATCTTCTACTCAAAGGGGACTAGTCTAAGGGTGGGGGCCATAGACTGTCCAGGTGTGCTGATAGCAGGTACTTCAGGGTCTTGAACATCAGGGTTTTCCACGTCCTGGGTCTGAATGTCTGCTATGTCAGAGGCTAACTATTCTGTCACTGTTTGGGTCAGCTTCAACCTCTCTGCCTCATGTTTCTGAAGCTCCTCATCTAGCTTCCTTTTTCTTTCTTCTTCTTCAATCTTGGAATCTTCTTATGCTTTTTTGGCTACCTCTTGTGCAGCTCTTCTTTCCTCTTCCTCTTCTCCCTTCAGCCACCCTTTGGCTTCTTGGGCTAACCTTTGGGATTCTACGTATATTTTCCTAGTTTCCTCATCGCCCTTTCCTTGCTCATACTGCCCCTTTCCACCTTTTATGGTGATCTTGTTTTTAAACCTTTTCCTCACGGCCGTTATGTTTAATGCACTGCATAAAATAGACTCTTCACTGTCCCAGTGGTGAGTGTATTCAAAATGGACATTGGCCTCTTTGTAGTGTTCAGCAACCTTTTTGTGGGAGTCATTCCTATGGAAGGGAATTTCCCCAAAATGAAACTTTTCCAACTCCTCAACGAATTCGTCGGCCTTCTTTACTCTAGTAAACTTATAACTCCCCAACCTGAAAGGCAACAGAGGATATGCAACCTTCTTATGTTCAAATAAAAAGCTTCCTGTGCAATCTAGGAAGACTTGCCTAACTGCCTCTTTGTGAATTATATAGTCTATGGCATACTTAGGTAGTATGGAGGGTGCTTTAGAGCCCCCAAACATTCTAAAATAGAGCCCCTCCTCAGTCAGGTAATAATCAGCATATTCCTCGATCACCTGCAGTGCCTCCTCAAATATGCAGTCACATTCTTTTAAGAAAATAAGGGTATATAATGGCATGATAAAATGTTGACAGACCTCCCTATAGTGACTGTGGTACTTGTTAGCCCATAGTGGCTTGTATGCGAAGTAAATGAGTATCCTCTCCCAGTCCCAGATGCACCTTAGGCCAAGGAAAGGTTGATTGCATAGTATGCAATCAATGAGTATGGAGCTCATGTAAAATTCTGACCTCTTTTGGGACACTCCTCCCAAAGCTGAGGCAATACAGTATGAAATACTATTTGACACTATGTTGGCCAAGTTGAAAATTGTCCCCTATGTCGTGACATAAAAAATTATCGACATCCACTCCAATTTGAAGCTTTTTCCATGGGATCTCCCAAAAATTCTATTGAGCATTAAGGAAATGAACCTGTAAGCGGTTCTTAAACTTGCGGTGTCATATTATCCTATCGGCTTGGTTCTAAAGTTCCTTCCAGGCATGAAAATCATCTTGAGGGTCTCGAAGAGGTCCATCTTGATGTTTCTCAACCAATATTTCGTTAAATATATTTGTGCTTCTGGCAAGTAGTAGGCCAGGGCTACATATCCTGGGCTATAGGAAACATATCCTTGTTTATCAACATTCTCAAGAATCATGATGGTTACATATTCCTTGGGAAGAATCCACCGAATCACTTCAGAGCATGGAAAGAGCTCCGGTCTTGTAGCAATCTTCATCAATGAAGACCTTTCTATGTTGGCGTATATGCTTTCTTCCTCAAAACCTGTATCAGGCACCTCTTGGCCTATGATCAACTTGTAGATGTATCCTGACTGATACTGAGGCTCTATACCAGATATGCATTTGGTGTCTTCATAAATATATTGGGTCTTGGTGATGATTTCAACGTTGGGATCCTCTTCAACCACAAGGGCCTTCTTCTTTTTACGCTTATACATTTTGGGTTCGGAGTAATCTTCCTGTCACATATAAAATTGTAATTGTTAGGTTATTTCTGGACAAATTGTAGAGATTGAGATAACGATGTAAGCGTTTTACCTCATCTATGTTCAACATGATGGAAGTTAATCAAATTAAGCAAGTATGTTCACACCAATACTCCTGTCTAACACTAAAATTGGCTCATTCAACAAATCTTGAGTGGGAAACAAAGTCTACGTTAAAATGAAACAACCTTGGTCTCTTTGTGGGCGCCATGACCACTGCACTATGTGGAATGACAGGGGCACTCATTCTAGCCATTCAATGGGGTGTTTTAGGAGATATCACTATCTATGTGCCTTCTACAGTCTGTCTCAGGCTGGGTAATTCTATACCACCCCAGACTGGTTCGGGTTCGAATTCAACTGTGAACCGGGTCACTCGAAACAACAAGGTAAAAATGCGGTCTTGGCTTGCAAGATGTGGGTAACCGGGGAAAGGGAAACCAGTCCGAAATTCCCCAAGGAGGCCATGAAAATCCTTCCTCGAACATCCCATCATAAAATGGGGTAGACTGGTGCAGACAGCGTAATGGTCATCTGCACTGGTTTCCCCAACCATCGAGTGCAGGGTAAAAGGCCATAACGGCAGCAGAAAAGGAAACACTCTGTGGGGAAAAAAAATCCCTTACAAATAGTTATGCTACACACCCTAGAATATATACATGTAAACTTCGGGGACGAAGGGAAACCCCAACTGCGGAATTAACAACAAACCAAAAATTTAAATGTCCAATCGAACGGAATGGTATGATGTGTAAAAGAGCCTACCTGGCACGGCTGCACAACTGGCAGGAGGAATACCATTGAGCTTCCACAGTGAAACCACCTAGGA
>LPNX010358135.1:252481-356832 GCA_001517045.1 Pseudotsuga menziesii | reverse complement strand
TATATATACGGTTAACCATAAGCGACAGGAGAAAACATTGGATGGTGAAAACACAAGGATCGGAGGTCATACCGACATTTACTCCCATAATGTCGGGTGGTAAAACAACTGGGAGAACCGTCGAGGCATCGGGGAGAGACCAAACAACAAAAGCATCGGCGCTCGCAATATTAAATGTCGGGGCAATAGAAGGATAAGGAGCCACAACGGTGGAAACACAAAAGACATCGAGTTCCAGGGAAAAGTAAACTCAAACCACCGGAAAAGCAGTGCTTTTGAACGCCACAACAATAGATGCCACAATCTCAAATATGAACGAAACAACAAAGCGAGATTGAACAAGTTAATGCAATTGTCTGGAGACTTCGTAGTATGCCATCTCCAATTGCGGAAAATGTAGCAACAAAAAGTTCTAACAGGAATCCAAATGACAGCCGATTGAGACAAAGTAAAAACATCGGAGAAAATTATCGGAGCTAGCTACTTATTACTTCTCTGCAATGGCGGGAGTGCAAGTGACTAAACTTTCGACTCAAGCACTCAAAAATGCATTCGATGACAAGGTAAACTTAAACAAGTAGTGAAACATTTCTCGCATTAGGAATAGCCTTTTTGCAAAATCATCAAACCAAATCAAAAGTCAAACCAAAATAAGCGAAAGGAGGGTCCCGAAATTTTTTGAATTTTGGGAAAATTCTTGCAGCTGCAACAATTGGCGACTACCTGGTGAACCCCATATTTCTGAATTAACTTCTTCCCAGTAAAAGACTATCTAGCTCAAAATTTGGATTCTTCTAGATGCTTGTATTCCTAAGTTGGTTAACCCATGCATTTAAATCATTGAGAAGCAGTCCATTCTTTGGGTAGTGGGAACACTCAAATATTTGCAAGTCTGGATAACTCTTTTGAGGCCTAATAAGTGAGATTTATTTTATTCATTTCTATAGGTTTCTAGCTTGGACACCATAGGATCGTAACATATGGTAAACAAAATTATTCCCTTGTTCCTCATTCCCATGCCAATTTGCACTTTTTGTCCCGTTTGAACTTTTTGTTCTTTTGAGTCCTCCATCTGTCTTTCTTTCTAAATTTTATTCAGGCTCCTCTATCCAAAATGTCCTTTTGTGTGAGAGAAGAATTTACTTTTCAGCTCACGAGCAGAGAAGAACTTTTGGCAATTTCAAATTCATGTTTCTGATACTTTTCTTTGAGATGTATTGTTTCTTTAAGGAGTTTTGACTCTTGATAGCCTTTAGGATTTCTGAAATGATGGCATGGGATCATTTATATACAATAAACTGTTTACCTTGCTTCCTTTCCATGGGCCTCTCGTCGGCACTCCCTAGGACATTTTAGATGTGAAATGGATGGAGCCTCGAAATAGTAATCCAGACCTCTTAATTCTGAGTTATTTACAGGGGTTAAGTAGGGCTTCAATGAGTGGATCGCCAATTAGGAACAATTCCTACTAGAAGACATTATATTGTTTAAAAGCACAATCTTTTCCTCAATATTTTAGTTAATTAAGAACCGTGATGTTTCCAATGCAACCAAAAGTTTTCCTCTTTATTCAAAACCAAAATAACCAGAAACAGAATGGTAAATCAAGACAAAACAACAGCAAATTATTTATGTACAAAATCATTAAAACAAAAGAAAAAGAAAAAGGTGCTCACCTCTGAAAATCCTTTAACCTAGTAAGTCAAGGGGTCGGTTGGATTGTAGACATGAGATACCTAACCATGGTCTAACTGTGTTATTTTTGAAATCAAAACCATGTCTGCTAGTCTACAGTCATCCTTATCAGCCTGAGGAAGTTGAAGGAGCTCAAGTTGAGTGTCAATCATAGAACTGGCTTTTCCTAAGGCGTGATATCTTAGTTCAAGCTCCGTTAGATAATTTCCTAGAACAAAATTAGCACATTCATTTCCTTCCCCCAGCTTAGTGATAGTATGTTTCATGTAAGTTTCTCTCAAAATTTTAATCTGATTTGGGGTACCCTTATGAGGTAACCATAAATGAGACCAGTCTGAAGAAAAATAACCCTTTAACCTAGAAGACCAATCTCGGTTCAGAATAGGCCCATATCCATCCGGTTTGTCAGCCACCATAATGTCAATAAATTGACATATCTTGTTATTTGCAAATAAGCAATAGAGAGCATTCTTCATTTCTCCCACTACTTTGACACTTGTTCTGTCTAGTTGCACTACTTCCCAACATGTGGGCTTTGGCTGCCCATTAATCTTTTTGCAAACTTCAAGTGGCATAACATTTACCAATGATCCAAAATATACCAAGCAATTATGCACATTATTATTCAGCACTTCTAGAGTTAAAAGAAAAGGTGGGGTTTTAGCTTTTTTTTCCCAACTTGGTTCGATGTCTTCTTCCCCCAGTTGGTTTTTAGTGGGTACATTTTTTTTAGGATCCTCAATTTTTTCAATGTTTTCTTTGTTAACATCTACTTGTCCTTCCATAAGCTTGGAACGCTTGTCGATTTGCTGTGTTTCCTGGTTGACAGTAGTGACTTTGGGTGTTTTATCTTCAACATTGTTATTTATCTGTCTCTTGACATTCTTTTGCAACTTCTTAATCTTTGAAATTGTTGCATTGTCTTTAATTATCAGATCCATGTCTTTTGTTGCTGTTGGTATGTTTTCAGGTTTAAGAGTGCTCTTTTCTGTTTCAAAAAGCGAGACACAGTCCCATAAGAACATGGTATCATCTTCTTGTTTCTATATGGTCTTGTTATTCTTTTCTTCTCCCTCACTGTCTTTTGTCAATTTAGAATCCAAGAGTTGGTTCATTACCAATGTCATCGAATTTAACCATTGAGGACAGTTCTTTTCAAAATGAGGTTGTTGGTGAAAAGTGTAGAAATTGTCCCCCCTACCTCTATTATATTCATTGATGCTGAATTATGTGGAGGGGTTTTCAAATGGTTGTTATCCTCTCTTTTTTGGTAGGAGGGTTTACTTTCCTTTCTTTCTCCAAATCTATTATTTTGTTGGAGAGTTTTTGAATCATTTTTAGCATTCCCTCAAAATCATGTGATTGCTCCTCTTTAGGTTTAGACAGAAATAAGGCTCTTCTCCCGGCAATTTTTTCTTCGGGTAGCTCAGGATAATCTTCTATACTTTCCTTTTCAGCCTCTACCCTTTCTTCTTCTTCATAAGTCTCTGCCAACGTAGGTTTGGCATTAATTTTGGTAAACATGGCCAGCTCAGGTCCCAGGGCTGAGGTATAATATTCAATTAGGACCTTGTTTGAGGGTCTGTCAGTTTCAGAAAAGCTCTTGAGGTATGTTGAAAACCATTACGTGAAATGATGTACCTTCTCATTATTTTCTTTTTCTTTAAAACCAAGACCTTTCATTAGTGATGCATGAGTCTTTTGTGTTGTGTATTTACTTCAAAAAATCCTTTCAAAGGTGTCCCAATCGGGAATAGAGTTTGCTGGAAAACCAAAATACCAGTATGCTGCTGCTCCTTTAAGGGTATGTGGGAACAATATACAGACAACATCCTCGTATTCCCCAGCCCTTAACCCCTTCATTGCTAAATAGAAGCTTTGCAAGTAGTAATCTACAACAATCTTTTCATCGGGATCAAACTTAGGCAACAACTTCTCAAAAGCTTGAGGTAGGTTATGCAACGGAGGCGTTAGGTTCAAAGGTGATCTAGCTTTCCAATCCGGTGGTGGGTTGGGCTGATTCACATTTATACCAGCCATGAGCAAAGGTGAAAGTATAGGAGTTAGATTAAGAAGCACCGTAAAGTGAAACCGGGCTTACTTGCTTCAAAGGTGAAACCAAAACCTGTAAGTCTACTTCTACAAGTTCTTCCAAACTCTAAGAACTTAGGCAGGACAAAAGCTTCAAAAATATTGTTGGTGGGGTAATCTCAAGAAAATAGGTTTCCTCGACCAGCCATGCACTGGAGGCCCTCCTTCTAGCACAAGAAACTGTTGAGGCCTGGGAAATCGTAGGCGGCAATAGCAAGGGATTCTCCCCAGTCAAGGTTCCCAATTAGACCGTGACTATTTGGTGTAGGGAATCCGTCTGGTTTGCGGTCTGGCTACCATAGGTCAAGTAACAAAAATAAAGGTTTTACCAGTTGCGGCCTGATCCACCATATATATTTTTTGTATTTTTTACTTAAAGTATGATATGCACGCGCCTAATTAACATGCAGGGTGATAAAGGATGCAAGGAGTAGTCACAAAGTGATGCGAAGTTTCTTACCTCTCGTCTTAGAAATCACAAGCATCTAAATCTTATACATAGTAATAAAGTAAATCTAACTATCTACCTATCCCCGGGGAGCCAAATTGTAACTTATTAATGAGTAATGTATATTGTACATGCATTATAAGGAGAAATTACAGATAGCTGATATTCCTTCTCACAACACATGAACGATTAAATATATTTAAACAATCAGATAGCGAATTGCTTATGAACAACATTCATTACTCATGGTGGTAATTTCACAGAATAAACCAGAAATCATTCAAACAAGAACATAAGCCCTAAGAGTTAGAACGATCTCATAGTTAATGGACAAAAAGCTAGAAAAATTAAATAGTTCATCTTCCACCAATCCATAGCATAACATTTGAACGTCCCACCAAACTTTATCCGACAGGAAAACAATAATTCTTTATTGCAAAAAAAAGTAGTTCTTCTTACAATATCTCTTTACTTGTCTAACTGGGAAAAAGGTCCTTCTTTCTTCTAAGACCTCTATATTTATACAAAAAGATAAGACTGTTGGGCTGCCTACGAATAACTCTTGGGACTCCCTAACTATTCGCCTCCAAAAATTTTGATTTCACTAAGTGTTTACAAAATTGCAACAGATTACAAAAAATGGACAAATATTCACGAGGAGGGCCCCACTTGATTATTTAGAAATTTCTTCCAAGCTAAAGCCTATGAGGCGATGCCTTCAAACTCAAAAGGTTCCAAAAAATGAATATTTATCTCGAATTTTGCAGCCTGGTTCTTGATGGCTTCAGTTCTGGCTGCACTCAAATGAAGTTGATATTCTAATAGCTACACACCAATTGCAGAATGATCTACCTCATTCCTTAAGGGCTGGTCATCGAGAGATTTGATGTGCTGTATTTTTCTTTCCTCCTCTTGGTACCTTTTCTGCAAAATTTCCACAAACAAGTTGTGTTCCGAAAAAGCATATATTCTTTATTCAACTTCTACCTAGAATTGGTTATAAGTAATTAGGAGCCTACTAAAGAATTCTGTACATGCCCCTTTTGTCTTTCTAACAGCCTTCTTGAATTCCTCGGCTATGTTAATGGAAAACTCCAATAAGTCATAGTCCTGCCTAAGGGCCTGTAGATCTTTCGAGGGCAACTCTACAGGAACTTCTTCATTGTTTTCTAGTCCTGCCATCCTTTCTGTCAGGACTTCCTGGATGTCTTGAGATCTGTCAACAAAATATGAGGAGGTCTCCAAAATCTCCTCCAACCGACCTTCTACTTGCAAAACCCTGCATCTTTCTTCTTCTATGGCCGTCTGCAACTGAAGCATCTGGATTTTTATGCTAGAACATGTTCTTTGAAAGGTTGGAGACTAATTTGTTGTTCTTTGGCATCTTACAAGGTTGCTGTTAGAGAGGGAATCTACTCTTGAAGTTTTTCCTCTTGTTCTTGATATTGCCTCTCATTCACCTCCAAGGTGGTCTTTTCCAACTTGATCCTCTATCTTTCCTAGCAGATGTTCCTTCTTCACCGTCAATTATTGATATTCTTGTTGTATCTTCTCCAGACACTCCTAGGAAGTCTCCATATATCTTCTCTCTGTTTGGAGAACCTGCAGTTCATCCTTTGAAGACTTCATCTCCTTCTGCATGTATTCAAACTTTCTCTTTAACATATTGTTTTCTTCTCTCTCCTTTTTTAGTGTTTCTTTTAATTGAGAAGAAGACTTCTTAGACTGCTCCAGATCTGTCATTATGTTATCTACATTTTCCTTTGAAGCATGGATCAATGTAGCCCCTACTCTAATAGTGAATCTGGGGTCTCTGTCTGTTCCATATACAATGGTCGTATTAGTTATCATCTTACCAGACATGCCCCCTGTTTCAACCTTCTTCTCAATTATTTTTACTATCCTTTTCCTTTCCTTATCATAGAAGATAGTATTAAAATCAGGGACCTCTTCCCCTATCTTCTATACAAAGGGGACTAGTCTAAGGGTGTGGGACATAGACTATCTAGGTGTGCTGACAACAGGTACTTCAGGGTCTTGAACATTGGGTTTTTCCACGTCCTGGGTTTGAATGTCTGCTATGTCAGAGGCTGACTATTTTGTCACTAGTTGGGTCAACTTCATCCTCTTTGCCTCCTATTTCTGAAGCTCCTCATCTAGCTTCCTTTTTATTTCTCCTTCTTCAATCTTTGCATCTTCTTTTGCTTTTCTGGTTGCCTCTTGTGTAGCTCTTGTTTTCTCTTCATCTTCTCCCTTCAGCCACCCTTTGGCTTCCTAGGATAACCTTTGGGCTTCTTCGTTTCTTTTCCTAGTTTCCTCATCGGCCTTTGCTTGCTCATCCTACCCCTTTCCACCTTTGGTGGTGATCTTATTTTTAAACCTTTTCCTCAAGGCCGTTATGTTTAATGCACTACAGAAAACAGATGCTTCCCTGTCCCAGTGGTGAGTGTATTCAAAATGGACATTGGCCTCTTTGTAGTTTTCAGCAACCTTGTTGTGGTAGTCATTCTTGTGGAAGGGAATTTCCCCAAAATGAAACTTTTCCAACTCCTCCATGAATTCGTCACCCTTCTTTAATCTAGCAAACTTATAACTCCCCAACCTGAAAGGCAACGGAGGATATGCAGCCTTCTTATGTTCAAATAAAAAGCTTCCTATGCCATCTAGGAAGACTTCCCTAACTACCTCTTTATGAATTATATAGTCTGCATCATACTTAGGCAGTAGGGAGGGTGCTCTAGATTCCCCAAACATTTTGAAATAGAGCCCTTCCTTAGTCAGGTAATAATCAGCATATTCCTCGATTGCCTGCAGTGCCTCCTCAGACATGCGGCCACATTCTTTTAAGAAAATAAGGGTATATAATGGCATGATAAAATGTTCACAGAACTCCCTGTATTGACTGTGGTACTTGTGATCCCATAGTGGCTTGTATGCGGAGTAAATAGGTATCCTTTCCCGGTCCCAGATGCACCTTAGGCTGGGGAAAGGTTGATTACATAGTATGAAATCAATGAGTATGGAGCTCATGTAAAATTTTGACCTAGGACACTCCTCCCAAAGATGAGGCCATACAGGCTGAAAGACTATTTGACACTATGTTGGCCCAGTTGAAAATGGTCCCCTGTGTCATGACATAAAAAATTATCGGCATCCACTCCAATTTGAAGCTTTTGCCATGGGCTCTCCCAAAAATTCTATTGAGCATTAAAGAAATGAACCTGTAAGGGGTTCTTAAACTTGTGGCGTCATATTCTCCCATTGGCCTGGTTCTAAAGTTTCTTCCAGGCATGAGCATCCTCTTGAGGGTCTCGACGAGGTCCATCCTAATCTTTCTCAACCAATCTTCCGTTAAATATATTTGTGCTTCTGGCAAGTGCTAGGCCAGGGCTACATATCCTGGGCTATAGGAAGCATAGCCTTGTTTACCAACATTCTCAAGAATCATGGTGGTTAGATCTTCCTTGGGAAGAATCCACCCAATCACTTCAGAGCATGGAAAGAGGTCCGATCTTGTAGCAATATTCATCAATGAAGAACTTTCTATGTTGGTGTATATGCTTTCTTCCTCAAAACCTATATTAGTCACCTCTCGATGTGTGATCAACCTGTAGATGTCTCCCCACTGATACTCAGGCTCTATACCAGATATGCATTTGGTGTCTTCATAAATATATTTGGTCTTGGTGATGACTTCAATGTTGGGATCCTCTTCGACCATAGGGGCCTTCTTCTTTTTACGCTTAGACATTTTGGGTTCGGAGTAATATTCCTGTCACATATAAAATTGTAATTGTTAGGTTATTTCCGGACAAATTGTAGAGATTGAGATAACCATGTAAACATTCTACATCATCTGTGTTCAACATGATAGCTGTTAATCAAATTAAGTAAATATGTTCACACCAATACTCTTGTCTAACACTGAAATCAGCTCAGTCAACAAAGCTCGAGTGAGAAACAAAGTCTATGTTAAAATGAAACAACCTCCGGCTCTCTGTGTGTGCCATGACCACTACGCTACGTGGAATGACAGGGGCACTTATTCTAGCCATTCAATGGGGCGTTTCAGGAGATAGCACTATCTATGTTCCTTCTATGGTCCGTCTCAGGCTGGGCGATCCTATACCACCCCAGACTGGTTCGGGTTTGAATTCGACCGTGAACCGGGTCACTCGAAATAGTGAGGTAAAAATGCGGTCTTGGCTTGCAAGATGTGGGTAACCAAGGCAAGGGAAACTAGTTTGACATTCCCTAGGGAGGCCATGAAAATCCTTCTCTGAATAGCCCATCATAAAATGGGGCAAATTGGTGCAGACAGCATAATGGTCATCTGTACCGGTTTCCCCAACCATCGAGTGCAAGGTAAAAGGTCATAACAATAGTGGAAAAGGAAACACTCCGTTGGAAACAAAAACTCCCCTACAGAAAGTTACTCTACATGCCCCGGCATATATACATGTAAACGACGGGGACCAAGGGAAACCCTAACCACAGAAATAACAGCAAACCAAAAATTTAAATGTCCAGTCGAACAGAATGGGATGATGTGTACAAGAGCCTACCCGGCATGGCTGTCTGACTGGCAGGAGGAAGACCGTTGAGCTTCCACAGCGGAGCCACCTAGGAATGAGGGTACCGACAGTGGGGTCTTGGTTATCTTGAGTGAAAACAACAACGCAGAGACAATCCAAAATAACAATAAAATAATAATATACCCGACCCCATATATATATATATATATATATATATATAGTCAACCACAAGCGGTGGGAGAAAACATCAGACAGTGAAAACACAAGGATCGGAGGTCATATCGACATTTACTACCCTAACGTTGGGTGGAAAAACAACTGGGAGAACCACTGAGGCATCGGGGAGAGACAAAACAACAAAAGCATCATAGGTCACAAGATTAGATGTCGAGGCAATAGAAGGATAAGGAGCCGCAACGGCGGAAACACAAAAGACATCGAGTTCCATGGCAAATTAAACTCAAACCACCAAAAAAACAACGCTTTTCAACGCCGCAACGACGGACGCCACAAACTCAAAGATTAACTAAACAACAAAGTGGGATTAAACAAGTTAATGCACTTGTTGGGAGACTTCGTAGTATTCCATCTGCAACTATGTAAAATGTAGCAACAAAAGGTTCCGATGGGAATCCAAACTACAGCCGATTGAGACAAAGTAAAAACACCGGAGAAAATTATCGGAGTTGGTTTCTTATTAATTCTTCGCAACGGTGGGAGTGCAAGTGATTAAAATTCTGACTCAAACACTCAAAAATGTATTCGATGAAAAGGTAAACTTAAACAAGTAGTGAAACATTTCTAGCATTAGGAATAGACATTCTGCAAAATCATCAAAACAAATCAAAATTCAAACGAAAATAAGCAAAAGGAGGGTCCCGAAATTTTTTGAATTTTGGGAAAATTGTTGCAGCTGCAACATAGGGGTTACTTGGTGAGTATGGCTTCGAATCAGAATACTCAACTACTATCTATTGTGAGAATTAGATTACCATTCGAATATGCAATGATCTAGTTTAGAGACAAAGAACCAAACACACTGAGATCCATATGCACTACATCAGACAGCTTGTGCATGATGGCACCATTCACCTACACTTATGTTCATCTTCAGAACAAGTAGCAGAAATATTCACCAAAGTTTTTTGTGAGAAGACTTTCAACAATCTCAAATCACTGTTGGGGATTGTTGATCATGCTGTAAAGCATGATTGATGACAAGATTTGCAAATTTTGTTTTACTGTCCATGTTTAAGGGAGGATTTTTCCCACTTGGTTTTTGCCTCTTTCCTTGGTTAAATGGACATGCAGTATGTAAAGAGTGACTAAGCCTTGTTTCTAGGACCTATTATTTTCTGATATTTTACTCATAATTCAAGCTTAAGTGGGGGAGTTAGAATAATCAACCCATAGTTAGCTACCTTAGACATTAATTATCTACATTTTTGTCTTATTTGCCTAGTTTCCATATTTCACTCTATGCAAGTTTTCCTCCACATCTCCTAGATGGTCAAACTTGCTAAAACTAAGTCATGGAGCACTTGGGAAACCTCTTGTAATCATTTCTACTTTATTCTTGGCCTTCCTAGCGCACATCTTCTTTATTTCTTCTTTATTGCTGCTTTTACTGAGTTTTAAGGAAATTGGGAAAGTTTGACTAGGTGAAGTTAACTTGTTTTTTGTCCCCACCATCCTCCACTCTTTTCTCCTAATAAAAGCATGTATGATTTGTCCTTCCATCACCTATTAGCCTCCCTAATTTATTTATCCAATTCGTGAGCTCCTAGACAGATTTGGAAGTTTCTTTATGCACCTATTGTTAGGATTATTAATCCTCCCTTGTCCAAATTTGGTCATATGTCTAAATCGGGAGTCATGTCTAAATCAGGAGTCCATCTAGTATATTTATAGTCATTAGCACCATTGGGTAAACTTGACCTAATTGGGGCACATGTTTCAATTACCAAAGTTTGGGAACACTAATTGAGTCTCACTGCCACTTACTACACTTGATTGCATAATTTTAGGAGCCTCCTAGATCAATCCCTACAATTTAGGAACCAACTGGGAGTGCCGAAACCAACCAAGGTCAGTTCACTTTAGTTAATGACTAGTCAAGCCAAGTTAGGAGTCAGTTACATTTAGGTCTAGCCCTCTACATTCAGTTAGCACTAGGTTTAATTGATTGCACACATGTGGGGCACATTTCTCACCTACCACAGTCAATTAACAATTAGTCAACACTAAATGTAACACTTGGTTGTGTTTTAGAGCTCCAATGAACTCTGGTTATTGTTTAGACAAGGATAGTTAACTATAGGGTCCTCCGATAGTGATTTAGACAAAGTCTTGGTTACCTACAGTCAAGTAGAGTCTAATCAATTCGAACTTCCTCATGTGGATTCGAATTGCTTGTGGCTATTAAAGCCATTTTACTTTATTCTAATTATCATCTAGATTACTTTTTTTGACTAATGAAACCATTCACAGCTGCAAGCCTTTTTCACTGTTTCATTCTTCAATTGCTGAGTAAATTGTGAGATCTTCTTTGTGAGTTGTGTATTTGTCTACAGATCTATATGCTCAAATTTACATGGTATCAGAGCCTCAGTGGACAAGACTCCTCTCCTCCTCAGATCTCCAACCAGATAATTTTGTTTATTTGATTATGTGACAGGTTATCAGCTTTTCTTACAGCATTCGCTACAAGCAGCCTCTACTTCTCACTGCATTTGCTACAGCAGCTTAGTATTTCTTATTACATTCAAAATGGCTCATCCAATGGAGCCTCTCACTCCCTTCAACTATCATGAGTGGAAGGATGACATGAAAGTATTGCTCCGCACCAAGCATCTCTTTAGACTCATAGAAGAAACAGAGGAAGAACTAGAATCAGATAAATACAAAGCTAAGTACATGAACAGGCTTGATGAAGCCATTGGAATCATATCCTTCTGAGTCTCTAAAGATCTTCGATTTCACATCCAAGACTTGGACACTCCCAAGGAGGTTTGGGACAAGCTTGCTTCCTTATTTGATAAGCATGATGAGATGAGGAACCATCAGCTAGAAAATGATCTGATTACTCTCAATCCATCAAACTTCGAATCTCTAAATGAATTCTTCTCAAAGTTCAAGAACCTGATATATCAGTTGAAGCAATGCAAAGTGAAGAAGGATGAAGATTAGCTCATCCTTGCTATTCTCACCAAGCTCAATTCAGACTATTTAGTCTTTGTATCCACCTTCCAAATAGTAAGGCTCACTACTCCAAATTGGAAGATTCCCACTCTTAATGCTTTCATGCAATCTCTTGTTTCTGACAATGATAAATTGATCCAAATGGGGATCATTCGATCTCCCAAAGATCTATGTCTTGTTGCAAGAGGAGATAAGGTAGAAAATGACAAAGGGAAGCAAAGAGATGAGTCTGAGCAGTCAAAATAACCTTCAGGTTCGAAGAGAAGCAAGAAGAATGGAAAAGTCAAGGTCCTCTACCCTTACTGTGGAAGGGGCTCCATTCATAAATCTTTTGTATGAGAAGACAACTTGATGAAATGGCTCTTCTTTTGAAAAAGCACAACATTTATGTACCTGATAGCACAAGGAAGGAAGACTCTGAAGAAGAAGAAGAAGAATACCAAAGGAAAGGACATGCACTGAAAGCTTGCTGCACATCAACACCTACCTTCCTCATTGATTCTGGAGCTTCCAACCATATGGCTCCATCCATAGAATCATTTTCTTCTTTTGAGTCCTTTGATGGTCCTAGTATTTAGATGGGCAACAATAGTAAATTCCAAACCAAAGGGAAGGGCTCTATCCAACTTGAACATGGAAGGTTCAAAGATGTGTTGTTTGTTCCCTCCCTGGCGTCAAACATGTTATCTATCTATCAGATGAACCATACTGGATCTCCAAAGCAAGTGAGCTTTGGTCCTGACTCAGTGGAGATCACAGCTATCTCTATTGGGAGCATCATAGAAAAGGGTATTGTGAATCATGCTTCAAGAGCATATGAGTTCTCACATTTCATGCCTCCTTCAGAACCAGTGCACTCTCAGCAGCCACCTGCAAGGGAAGGTAAAACCATTGCATATACTTCTTTTACAGCTTCTACTACTATTGCACATTCATCTATATCAGTTTATGACATTAATATTTAGGGTGACTCAGATCTAGATTCAGTCCCTACTTCCAAACTGGAAGCTAGGAAGATGAATGGAAACTCACCTGACACTCAGAAAGGAAAGACTCTTGCGCTATGCCATAATATTTTTCCTCCTTTAGAGATATGTAATAGACTTCCTGTAAGATGAAATATGGCAAGGGATCAGTCTTACTACATTTAGAAGAATGGATATGATCATACATCTCTTCATTCGGCAAGAGACAAAAGTTGCATTCATCCTTCCTTCCATCATCATTTTTGGATAAAAAGGAGAAGTCTACATGCCAGGCCCTAGAATACCTGTGCACAGCACACCATGCATGCTGCTTCACTACCTCACAGAGATGAAGATTGCAGCAACATATTTTCAAGTTTTTCAAACTTGAGACTTGATTCTACCTACTTAGCTAGAAGGAGGGCTTTTTTCCCATGTGGTTTTTTCCCTAGCTCCTTGTATTAAGCAGTTACTTTATTTTACTTGATGTAATGGGTGACCTATGGTCTTAGTTACCAGGGCCCATAGTTTGTCCAAGTTAGCATTCAGGGGGGGTGTTAGGATTATTAATCCTCCCTTCTCTACATTTGGTCATATGTCTAAATCGGGAGTCCATCCAGTCTATTTATAGTCATTAGCACCATTGGGTAAACTTGACCTAATTGGGGCACATGTTTCAGTTATCAAATTGTGGGGAACACTAATTGAGGCTCACTGCCACTTACTGCACTTCATTGCATAAGTTTAGGAGCCTCCTAGATCAATCCCTACAATTTAGGAAGCAACTGGGAGTGATGAAACCAACCAAGGTCAATTCACTTTAGTTAATGACTAGTCAAGCCAAGTTAGGAGTCAGTTACATTCATTTCTAGCCCTCTACATTCAGTTAGCACTAGGATTAATTGATTGCACACATGAGGCACATTTGTCACCTACCACAGTAAGTTAACCATTAGTCAACACTAAATATAACACTTGGTTGTGTTTTAGAGCTCCGATGAACTCCGGTTATGGTTTAGACAAGGACAGTTAACTACTGGGTCCTCTGATAGTGATTTAGACAAAGCCTTGGTTACATACAGTCAAGTAGAGTCTAATCAATTCGAACTTCGTCATGCAGATTCAAATTGCTTGTGGCTATTAAATCCATTTTACTTTATTGTAATTATCATCTGGATTACTTTTTTTATTAATGAAAGCATTCACAGCTGCAAGCCTTTTGCACTGTTTCATTCTTCAATTGCTGAGTAAATTGTGAGATCTTCTTTGTGAGTTGTGTATTTGTCTACAGATCTATATGCTCAAATTTACACCTATCGGGGATTTGCTTAGTTTTAGTAAGCCTGCTTTTGACCAATTCAAATGGCATCCCAATGCATTTGAATCTCTCATGCAATTATTTATTATGGTAGCATATGACTTCAGAAGGTTGGCTGTTGTACACTTATTCAAAATAGATTAGTGTTCTGCTCCATATTTAGTCTCCTTTGTGTGTAATTTGCATGTGTAACTGGCAATTTGTGTGAGTGTAATTGTTCTAACACCTAGGTTCAATTTCCACACCCTACTAGTGTCACTGACATTAGGTCCTTTTTGGGATTAGCTGGATATTATTAGAAGTTCATTGAGAACTTCTCGAGAATCGCTTGCCCCATGACCGCTTTGCAAAATAAAGAAAAAAAGTTCTTATGGACTACCAAGTGCAAAGAAAGTTTTCAAAAGCTCAAACGGATTTTGGTGACCACGTTGATACTACGAATTGCAGATCTCGATGAGGATTTCATTGTTTGAACAGATGCAAGCAAGGAAGGACTCGGAGGATTCCTCTTGTAGAACGATCATGTGAACTGTTATGAATCGCTGAAGTTAAAAGAGCATGAGAAAAACTACCCCGTGCACGATCTTGAGTTAGAGATCATCATCCATGCTTTGAAGATGTGGAGGCACTACCTCATGGGAAGTAAGTTACTTCTGAATATAGACAATATGAGTGTGAAATATTTATTCGATCTATTGGATCTAAATGCAAGGCAGTCCAAGTGGTTTGCTTTCCTTAGAGAGTACCATTTTGACCTAAAGCACATTAAGGAAAAAGAGAAAAAGGTTGTCTATTCTTTGAGACAATGAACTCATATGATATATGAGGTGAGTTTGAGTAAAACCGATGCATATTTTCATGAGAGGATTAGAATGGCCAATATATTTTACCCTTTCTATGTAGAAATCCTCAATAAAGTCCAACAGGACACGTTGTTTCAACAACAAAAAAAATATAAGTTGGATGGATCTGGACTTCTATGGTTCAAGGATAGATTGTATGTTCCATATGGAGGGGGCATTCAGTCCAACATCATCACTAAATTTCATCGAGCACCCTACTCAAGGAACCCGGGATATGAAAATATGATATCCGTCGTCAAGAGACACTTTTTATGGCCTAAGTTAAAGGCCGACATTGCGATGTTTATCGTGAAATGTCAGGAATTTCAGCTAGTCAAAGCTGAGCATCAACATCCTTTTGGATTTCTGTATCCATTAACCTTTCCACAATGGAAGTGGGAGGTCATTAGTATGGATTTTATCACCAGTCTACCGAAAAGTAAGAAGCATAATGATTCTATTTTTGTAGTAGTTGAAAAGTTGTCAAAAGCAACACACTTCATTCCTATGAAGTCGACATACAAAGTAGTGAACATTGCTGATATCTTCTTGAAGGAGATATTTAGATTGCATGGGATACCCAAGGCAATCATCTTGGATTGAGATGTTAAGTTAAAAGTAAAATTTTGGAGATCTTCATTCTCCGAATTAGAGATGCAGTTGAACATTAGCACTGCTTATCACCCACAGACATACTTGCAAACATAAACCCCAGATTATTGAGGACATGCTTAGTATGTATGTCATGAAAAACCCTACTAAGTGGGAAGAATAATTCCATATTTTAGAGTTTACATATAAAAAAATTATCAGACTTCCACCAAGATTAGTCCCGTTGAAGTACTCTATGGACGGACATGTAGAACACCGGTTACATGGGATAGCCTAGTGAATCGGCTCATGTTAGGGCCTGATTTATTAATGGGATTGGAACAAATAGTTACCCAAGTCTAGGTGAACCTGAAAGAAGCACAAGAATTCTATAAACATTACATGGATCGGAAAAGAAAAGATAAATACTTTCAAATAGGAGATCATGTCTACTTGAATGTAAAAGAAAAATGAAGCTCGTTGAGCTAGGGTAGGTGTGGTAAGTTAGAATCTAGATTTTGTGGACCTTTTGAAATACTGTCATATCCCCACATTTTGATCGCCAGAAGTGTTGACCTTGCCTAGCACCAAGGGGGTTAAAAGATGCATTAAATAAATTAACTTAGGATATTTTATTTAAATGTCACTTAGGAGGCATGTACTTGCTATATTAATTGTCATTAAATATTATTATGAAATTAATTAGGTGGAAAATAAGTTTCCATTAACAGGAGGGCCACTTGGGCAAGCCAACTTGCCAAGGGAAAATTAGAAACTGTATGCCAAAATCAACTAGACAAGAAAAGGGAAAGTGCCAAAATATATGACAAAAGAAGTCAAATACAAAAGAGGCAACAATCGACAAAGGAGGGTGCAGTTTCCTTTTTGGAGTTCAGTCATAAAAATAGGAAAGCCAAGAAAAGCTGTCATAGGGAAAATTGGCAACTATGGTTCAAGGAAAGCAAAGTTTCCGAATTGGATGAAGATGGATGAAATGGAAACATATTTATTGTCTTACACATGCTAATTTACTCAAGGAGGGAGAATTTGTGGCTAGGGTTAGGGTTTAGCAAGTGGTAACTTGCTTAACAAGTGATTGACTTGCTCAACAAGTCACCCATATTTATTTAAAGGCAATTGGAGCTCCATTTCTCAGTTTGGATGTTTATTATGTTGATTTTTATGAATCTAAGAATTCCTTTCTGAGTGTTGTGCCTCAGGTTCTTGGGAGATGCACCCCAAGGTTCTCATTCCCTTTCTCCTCTTCCCCTCTTCTCCCCTTCTCATTGCAGGTTACATTGGAGCTATGGAGCAGCCTCTCTGAGTTGATTCAGGATTTGTTAGCAGCCTACAGCCATCCATTACTGTACCTCATATTTCATTAACAGGTCCAATATTTTTCAATATCTAAGGGTTCAAACCTCCATGCCCTTCCTTGTATTATGTCAATAAAATGCATTGTAATGATGCACAATGTTGAAGAGAGTTTTATAGTTAATGGATGAGATAATTTTTGAGTTTATTGGATGTAATATGATATCACAAACATTATCTGCAATTTTTATTCAAATGTGGTTCGAAATGGTTGAGATTTACTAATTTTAAGTCAACCTAGTCTAGATTTGCATTGGAAAATAACTAGTTTTACTGTAACTTCCATATTTCGACTTGTATGACTCCAAATAACCCCATTATTTTTCTGATGAGTCATTAACAGACATATATAAGTTCCCCAAGTCCAAAAAATATATTCTGAACCCCTCTTACCCTATTTGTAAAGGCTTGAATATGGAGATAGTGAGCTGCCCGGCGAGCTAGTCTCACCTTTACAACTTGCAGAATATTTTCCTTTTCCTCTGATATGTTATATACCTAGATAAACCTTTGTATACTGTAATATAACTTTATATCAGATCCATAATCAATTTACCCAAGCCCCTGATTGAAAAAGGCTGAACTACTCTTCCTAGTTTCACGGTTTGGCTGCCCAGAAGCGTGGAAGTAGGTTTCCGCATAGCGGATTCTGAAACCTAAATGGCACCAGATATAAATGTGTTAGGGAAGAGGAAATTCTATGTCTAAAATATCTTTGGTTGCTTCCTGTTGATCACTCCTCTTGCCTACAAAATTTCCTAGAAAAAAAAACCCTGACTTTCCTTGTCCGAAGAGGCTCTGAGTGGTTTGATTCAAAGTTCAGAAATTGTAATTTAAATTATAGAATTAGATAGTGTTCAGGTTTGTACACCAGACTTGGGACATTACAAATACTATACAAGAAAGGGCCAGTGCCATATGAGATAGAGTTACCCGCGGATGAAGAGTCCATAATTTTTTCCATGCATCCTTGTTAAAGAGATATGTTTATGATACTAAACATGTAGTTGATTGGTCCTTATTACAGGTGGAACATGAAGGGGAGTTTTCCCCTAAGCCTATTCATATATTAGTGATCCATCGGACCTCGACTTGAGTGCATTAAAAGTTTTGTTTAAAAGAATGTATTTAATAGGTTAATTAATGGAACAACATTAATAGAAATGAAATGCTCAAAAGAGGAATGAAAAGAAAAACTAATAAATAGATATAAAGAAGAACACAGAATCAGAGAGTCACAAACAGAAGTTGATAATGGAGTTCACCCCCTCCACTGGGCTACGTCTCTGGGTCCCTCTCCAATGGGTACCGATCCAATTAAGGGTTTTTTAAAAGGTACAAAAATGGTGCTGGAATCAACTTCAGCAACTGCAAACAGAATGCTACATAGAGTCTTTAGTACTTCTCTTCTGGAAATTACAACTAGGATTCAAAGACAAAGAAAGATAAAATATAACAGAGAATGTCGACTTCTACAGCACAGCATGTGGACACTTCGCAGCAAAAGATCTCTACACTTCTCATAACATGGAAACAATGCTCTGCACTCCACAAACCATCTCCCCCAGAAATGTGGCCAGTGTCCTCTATTTAAGCATTTAGCGAGAGGGGACCTAGCGGACCACACCTTTTATCTTCTTTATTAATGTTACAACCATATGCTTAAACTGAACCATGCAATTCTGCCAAGCGTTATGTTACCATGACGTTCCATATTCCCGAACTGTTGCAACCAACTCCACGCATGTATGTTGGCTCACAACACCTTGCAATAACTTGCAATCGGGCTATGCCACATAATGTAACCGTTTGATGTCACCACCACTCCACAAATGTCGTACAATAGGAGGACTTTGTCATATACCCGATCTGCTGTCGCCGAATGTGAGTAACTTCCATGAACCATTTGATGTCCAACTTAACAGTGCGCAAACTGCACGGCCCATATATAACTGCATGGCATTGCGATAAGCTACACGTCATGCGATAAGCTATGTGACATGCGATAAGTTGAGCGGCATGCAATAAGTTGCGTGGCATGCGATAAGCTGCACGGCATGCATATAATGTTTAGCATATGAATTAAAACAATAGATTAATAAGTCTTCTACCATATTGGATCAGTGTACTTTTTGCAGATGAATAATCCACCATATCATCCCTCCCCATTGGAGAACTTTTGGACCACCAAAAGCCTGAATTACTAAACAACTCCCTCACTATTCCAATATCCATCCATCCTGCTTTGCTAGGATGCATGCCTTTAATCCCCACTCAAAGGTACTCAGCATTCCCCCTTCATGAAGTCCTTACATTTCTATCAAGAATAACATCATCCTGGAACTCTTTCATGTATTCAGGTGCCAAATCATCAACTGAAGGAATTTGTATGTTAATTTCCTCATCCATGATCATAGGAGGCTCATACAATTTAAGATTCTCAACATTGACAACTGAATAGATGTACATGTATGGAGGTAAATTCAAGCGAAAAGCATTAGTACCAATCTTTTCCAAGATCTCAAAAGGACCATACCTCATAGTCTTAAGCTTTTTGCCTTCACCTTTCATTCTTTCTTTGGTGATATGTAACCACACTCTGTCACCTACCTGAAATTGATGATCAACTCGATGCCTGTCATGCCTGGATTTGTACTTTGACTGGCTCTTCTCCAACTGTTCCTGAACTTCCTGTTGCACTGCTTGGATTCTCTGAATGAACCTTAGCACTTTATCTGCATCATGATGTCCATCCACTGCATCTTTTCCAAAAGAGAAGTCCATCATTGTTTTTGGCTAATAACCAAAACAAGTTTCAAAAGGAGATATTTTCATGGAAGAATGAATTGCATCATTGTAAGCATGTTGTATATACTGCAACTACTCATCCCAAAGTTTAGGATGTTTACTAGAATATCCCCTGAGTAGCTGAATCATTGTTCTGTTTACTACCTCTGTTTGCCCATCGGTCTGTGGATGAAAAGATGTACTTTTCTTAAGTTTAGTATCCATAAGCTCCCATAAAGTTGACCAGAATTCTCCCAAGAACAGGGAATCTCGATAAGATATAATAGACATGGGTAGCCAAAAATGTACCCAAACATTCTGAAAGAATAGGTGGGCTGTTTGTTCAGTAGTGATATGTTTATTACATGGCATTAAGATACACATTTTGCTGAATCTATCCACAACAACATATAGGTAATCATGCCCTTTTCTAGACATAGGTAGTCCCCCTACAAAGTCCATAAAAATGATTTCCCAAGGACGAGAAGAAACTAGAAGAGGAGTGTACAAACCCAATTTCCTATTGCTAGGCTTACTTGTTGCACACATAACACAACGCCTTATATATTTAGCTATAGCTTCTTTCATTTGAGGCCAATAACAATGATTCTACAATAATGACAGGGTTTTACTTACTCCAAAATGTCCTGCAATCAATGAACTATTTGCATCCTGAATCACATGCACTCTTTCCTTCTCTGGAATACAAAGTTTACCAAGGTGATACAAGAGTTGATTATGCACATAATAGTTCTCTTCCTGTTTACCATGTATTAGTGATGCATATACTTTCTTAAAATCTTTATCTTCTGCATACTGTTCAATATAAGTTTCATGTGTCAATGAACTATTTTGAAGAATGATTTAAGCATTTGTAGGAGGCCTTGATAACATGTCTGCTACCTTATTATGAATTCCCTTTTTGTACTTAATTATGAGATGAAACTGTTGTAAGAATCCCATCCATCTTAAATGCCTACCTTGTTGTATTTTAGTTTGAGATTGCAAATATTGAAGTGGCTGATGATCAGTATGTATGACTGTTTCTTTTCCCATGATATAATGTTTCCACTTCTTCACACTTTGTACTAAAGCATACAACTCTTTTTCATAGGTCGGACAGTTACTTACCGCAGTAGAGAACGTTTTTGAATGGTAACAGACTGACTTCCTCCCTTGCATCAAAACGGCTTCCATGGCAAACCCACTGGCATAAGTTTCGATCTCAAATGGCTGCTGCAAATCTGGCAACGTCAGAACTTGTGTTGTGCTCATATTTTCCTTGAAAGTGTCAAAGGCTCTATGATGCTTGCCTCTCCACTGGAAAATTTCTTTAATGCTTGTCAATGCATGTAAAGGAGTAGCAATGGAAGAAAACCCCAAAATGAATTTTTTCCAATACTTACCTGCACCCAAAAAATTTCTGACTTCAGTAACAGTGTTAGGCCGTGGCCAGTTTACAATGACAGTAACCTTGGTTGGGTCTACTCGCAGGTGGCCTCCACTAATAATATGGCCCAGATATACTAAAGAAGTTTTATCAAATTCACATTTTGACATTTTTACATAAAGCTTTTCCTTCCTCAGTACATCTAAAACTTTCTGATCATGTACAGTATGATTTTCCCAGGTTTTTCTAAACATAAGGATATCATCCAGATATACAATTACAAAATCATCAAGGAATGAATGAAAGACATCATTCATGACCCGCATGAAAGTAGCCGGTGCGTTACAGAGCCCGAAAGGCATCACAAGCCATTCATACAAACCCTGTTTTGTTTTAAACATTGTTTTCCAGGCATCATTTTCAGCAACACGGATTTGATGATACCCACTACGCAGATCCAATTTTGTAAAATTAGTTGTGTGTTTCAACTGATCAAGAAAATCATCAATGCGACGAAGAGGATACCTGTTTTTAATGGTGATTTTGTTAAGGGCCCTATAGTCAATGCATATCCTCCAAGACCCATCCTTCTTCGGAACCAACACTATAGGAGAGCCACAAGGAGAAGTGCTAGGCCAGATGACCCCCTTCTCAATCAGCTCCTGAACCCGCTTCTTTATTTCCTCATTCTGCATTACAGACATCCAATACATGGCTATGCTCAGGAGCAGCACGTCCTGCTGTAAATGTACCTCATGTTGAATCTCTCTCTTTGGTGGAAACCACTTCAGATCTTGAAACAAATCATCATACTTAGAGATGATTTCAATCAGTTCAGATTTATGCTTAGGGTCACATCCTTCAAAAGATTCAGAGATTTCATCATTTTTTACCTTAACCATCATTAACACAAAATTCTTACTAGCATTTACCAACCTCTTCATTTGTCCTGCAGAGACTATCACTAGATGGGGTTTTATCTTATGTGCTCATACAATATATTCTACACCATCTTTAAAAATATGATACTTATTCTGCTCTCTATAAAAGATTGATTTCCAGTCATACAAATATGGACTCCCAAGTACAATTCCACAAATGTCGAGTGGTACTACATCTAGCTCTACCTCATCCATGAACTTTTCAGTAATTGCAAACTTTAATACACATTTCTTTGTAACTTGCAATCGTGTATCATTAGTAACCCAACCTAGAGGATAAGTTTTTTCATGAGGTATAGTAACTAAATGCAATTTCTTAACCACTTCTTCTGATATCAGATTTACTTGTGAACCACTATCAAACAATGTATCAATCTTTGTGTGATTTGCAATGACTCGAACATGAAACAGTGCACTTCTATTTTTATCATTTTGCTTAGAAGTAGATGGCACATTTTAACTTGCACTAGAACTTGATTTTGCATCAATGGGAAGTGAGATATTTTTATTCTTACCCTGGATTCCGACAGCTATAACCTTTGTTTCATCACCTGAGTCAAATCCGATGTCCTGAATAACTGCTGCAGTTGCTTTTTATTTGTCGTTATCTTTGTTTCCTCCATACTTATTTGGCCTTAACTCTGGATGAAGTTTCCAACACTTAGATACATCATGTCCCTTCTGACGATGCGAACATGTAGGCTTTTCACCCTCTTTCTTAACGGTATCCATCTTCTTTTTCCCCTGATCTTTTGATTTGCTGTCAAATTTAAAGGATTTCTTCACAAAAGTATCATTAGCATGCTTACCCCTAGCTTCTAAATGTGTATCTTGAACACATACATCATCCAAAGTACTCAGGTTAAGCATCAACAAGGTATGTTGCAGATAAGAATGCATACCACCAATGTACTTAAGAAGAGTTTCCTGTGTATCTAATGCAGCATTCAATGCAATAGCCCTCTTTCTAAATTCATGATTATATTATTGAATGCTTTGTCCTTTAGCTTGTCTAAAAGTTTTCTAGCTCGTTATTAATTGTTGCATATGACCTAAAGGATAAAATTGCTTGCTTAATACTTCAATGAATTCATTCCAAACTGAAATAATTTTACCATTCTCTCAAAGATCTTGCTGAATCTTGCTCTCCCACCAAGTAAGAGCCATCGCACTCATTCTCAAAGTGGCCAACTAAATCCTGGAATGGTCACCAGTAATTCCATGCACCCTTCAATATACTTCAAGCTGCTTGATCCAATTGTCTAACTTTTCAGCATCTAAATCCCCATTATAAATTGGAAATTCAAATTTTACATCCAATTTGAAATAAGGCATATTAGGAATTGCATTATTTGAATGAGAAGTATGGGAAGAAGAGAAAGTCTGATTAGTATTAGGAGGATCACCATCACCTCCTACTCCTTTACCCTTTTCTTCCTGCTTCACTTCTGCATCTTTGGATGAAGATCCTTCTTCTTTCTTCTTCCATTATGCTCGCTCATCGAGTACAATTTCCATCATGGATTTCATGCTCATAAAAGCCTCCAGAAACTCAGTTTATGAAATAATAGGTTTTTCTCATTCTGTATGTCCTTCTTCTTCCCCTCGTGGAGAAGACATGGATCTTGAGAATGTTCTCCAGGAGCCAATCTTAGGGTCTCCTTCAACTAATTCTCCTTCACCACACTTTAACCTGAACCTAGTAAGCATCAACAAACTTGCACAAGCAGTCAACCTGCTCTGATACCATAATATGATTCGCCGAACGTCGACTTGAGTGCATTAAAAGTTTTGTTTAAAAGAATGTATTTAATAGGTTAATTAATCAAACATCATTAACATAAATGAAATGCTCAGAACAGGAATGAAAAACAACACTGATAAACATATATAAAGAAGAACACAGAATCAAAGAGTCACAAACAAAAGTTGATAACGGAGTTCACCCCCTCCACTAGGCTACGTCTCTGGGTCCCTCTCCAATGGGTATTGATCCAATTAAGGGTTTTTTAAAAGGTACAAAAATGGTGCTGGAATCAACTTCAGCAACTGTAAACAGAATGTTGCATAGAGTCTTTACGACTTCTCTTCTGGAAATTACAACTACCATTCAAAGACAAAGAAAGCTAAAATATAACAGAGAATGTTGACTTCTACAGCACAGCATCTGGACACTTCGCAGCAAAATCTCTCTACGCTTCTCATACCAGGGAAACGATGCTTTGCGCTCCACAAAACATCTCCCCCAGAAATGTGGCCATCATCCTCTATTTAAGAGTTTAGCGAGAGGAGCCCTAGCGGACCACAACTATTATCTTCTTTATTAATGTTACAACCATATGCTTAAACTGAACCATGCAATTCCGCTAAGCGTTATGTTACCACGACGTTCCATATTCCCAAACTGTTGCAACCAACTCCACACACATATGTTGGCTTACAACACGTTGCAATAACTTGAAACTGGGCTATGAGACGTAATGTAACCGTTTGATGTCACCACCAACTCCACAAACATCGCAGCATATGAGGACTTCCTCATATACCCGATCTGATGTCGCAGCATACAAATGTCGTAGCATGTGAGTAACTTCCATGAACCATTTGATGTCCAACTTGACGTTGCACAAACTGCGCGGCCCATATATAACTACGTGGCACTGCAATAAGCTGTGCGGCATACGATATGCTACGTGGCATGTGATAAGCTGCGCGAAATGCGATAAGCTGCACGACATGCGATAAGCTGCGCGGCATGCAATAAGCTGCGTGGCATGCGATAAGTTGTGCAGCATGAATATAATGTTTAGCATATGAATTAAAACAATAGATTAATAAGTCTTGTACAATATTGGATCAGTGTACTTTCTGGAGATGAATAATCCACTAGATCAATTATACAAAAGAAAGGTGCAACTCAATAAGCACACCATAGTTCAGTTGAAAGTGCAATGGAAGCACTTTGAGGCCGATGAGGCTACTTAGGTGAATGAAGCCACCTTGAGAAATACTGACCCCGGCTTGTTTCATGATGTCATTCTGAGTCCCTAGAACACTAGGGACGATGTTTTTCTAAGTGGGGAGGGATGTAATATCCTAAATTTTTGATCTAACACTTATAGGAATGAGGCTATTGATTATGATGTTATCTTGATATTTTATTTTTATATATTGGGTCGAAGACCCCACTACATATGAACATGATTAATTGTTTTATATATTGGGCATAAGCCAATTACTGATTATACACATATGTTTGTTTGTGTTGGGCGTAGACCCTGAAGCACATGATTGATAAGATGATTTGTGTTGAGCGAGGAGCTTTGGAGAACATGTGTAATTAATGTTTTGTGTTGAGCGAGGAGGTCTGGAGAGCATGTGTAATTAATGTTTTGTGTTGAGTGAGGAGCTTTGGAGGACATGGGTAATTAATATTTTGTGTTGTGAAAGAAGCTCTGGAGCACATGCGTTCTTACATTTTTGTTGAGCAACAAGCTATGGAGCACATGAAAAGATAATTGGAAGTGTTGGGTGTAAGTTGTGGAGCATTCCATGTTGATGTTGAGCATAAGCTTTGGAGCATTGGATCCTTGGCCATTGTATCCCTAGGTGTATCGTACAAATAAATATTAGCATTAGTGTTGAGCGAAGAGCTCTATAATTGCACTAAGTTTGTAACTCCCTATTAAGCATTGAGTCTGGGATCTAGTAAGCACTAGGGATTACTAAAAATAATTTAATAACATCCAAGTGAAAACGACTCGAGAAAAATATTGATCTCATCAGACTTATTTATAATTCATTAAATGAAATTTCAAATTTCTGTATTCTCATCAAGTAAGTTCTAAAGAACTAGCATGTCATACGAGGGAATCCAACATGCAAGGATGTTTAGAGTTTCCTAGCCTAGTATACCTAACCATCTACCTACTTGATCTTAATTAACAAGTGTCATTAAGTCTACGGATCATGGTATATGATGCCTAGAGACAAATGTTAAACAAATGTTATATTGTTATTTATTTTATACATGGTATGTATAAAGAATAAATATAGTAATAATATTAATGATGAAAGAAAGGAAAGGTCCATCCATTAGTATTTATTATTAAAAGATAATAAATAGTACAATACCTAAAAAAAGTCTAATTAGGAACTAATTGAAATTTACCAAGTTAAAGTATTAAAAATAACAACAAATTAATTAAAAAGGGTTAAATCAAGAAATCTATGTTTCTTGATTTAACTATCCCTTTCACTGAAAAGTCTGTCTATAAAGTCTCAAGCCAAGTAAAGGCTTGGGGTTCTGATCTATCTTGTGGGAGTCATTATTTTGCCTATTTTTCTCTCAAGTGAATTCTTGAAGATTAATTTCCTAGAAGGAAAAGGAGAACTGATCCATGCCTGATATACCAGATAAGAAATCATACCTTAGGAGCTCTAAGCTACTTGCATGTTGGACTCTAGCTCGGGTGGATCCGGATTGAAACTAGAAACGGTTTTGGTTCATGGTTGCATGGAACGTGGTATTTCCCAAGTGATTTGGTCATCTAATACATAGGTCAGATATGCATATGAATTTTTAATGCTGGTTATTTGAGTGTGTAGGTTCATCCATTAAAGAAGCTTCAGATTATAGGTATGAGATCCTATACTGATTAATCTATTTTTCTAGAATAAAAGCTGGTTGAATGAGGCAAGGGTTCACCTTATATGTTCTAACCCTATGTGTTTTATTTTTGTTTAAATCCTCTAGGGTTTACATTTGAACTTTTAACCCTAGGGTGTACTTTACTTCTTCTACTATATTTATCCAAGGTTTATTCATTAGTATACTTCTACATTTTTAGTTCATGCATTAATGTTTATCAAGGGTTTGCACCTTAGTTTTATTTCTGTACTACTTTTACTATTGAAACTATGTTAATTGCAATTACGTTTTATTTCAAATCTATTACCTAGCTATTTCTTTAGCTTGTATGCTCTACTGATGGATTTGATTTGTCAATAGAGCCATGCTACAATTAAAACCTAGATTTAAATTACTATCATCTAATTATAATTACAAGAAAACTAACTAAGTATACTAGTAGTATTGAACCAGTATACTTATATATATTTATATACACTTCTAGTTCTAAAATATGAATTGTAAATCTCAGATAAAAATGAGAAAAGACCTTTCAAGGTCTGTATAATTAAATATACATTAAATAAAAAACTGTTTCCAATACAATAAACATTATTAAAAATTAAATAAACACAGTAAGCATCGAGACCCTTCATTGGTTTACATTATAGTGCCATCTAATATCAACTCACATCCATCATATAATAATCAAACAAACGACATTACAATATAAACAATCAAAACCATGTAATTACATTAAGGTAGCAGGAATGATTCCAGTGGACAACCATTACCATTTGGCTTACATAAACTATGATGCCATATGTTTTAAAATCTACAGTAGACACTAATACATAGAACTAATGTATAAACCTCAACAAAATCTTGTACACAGAGGTCGTAGTATCTACTCTGGTGGGTATCCAAGCCAAATTGCAGGCCTTAATACAAACCACAACAATAATGCATATACAGTAATCTTTTAAGATAACCCACAAGTACAATATGAGGAATTACCTACTATGTGACTAAATATGAGCAATTTTGGCTTTTTCAAGTTATTTACTACTAAATATGAGCAATTTTGATTGACCCAACTATAAACGACTAAAACTAACGACTAAGTTAGTCACGAGTTAACAAATATGACTAGATAATAATTGATGGTGTTAAAAATGACTAACATAAATGACTAATTTAGTCACAGCATAAAACATGAGTAACTAGAAGAATATGAATTGGTCATTTATGTTAGTCATTTTTAATTGTGTCATGGAAAATTGCAATTGTGACAATGAAGTGTTACAATTTAGTAAATTTTGTAATTTTTTTACCTTCTATTAGTAATATTGGTGCCATTCACCTCAATCTTCAGAGATCCAACAAAGAAATTGAACTAATTTTCTATTGACCATCTTTATCCCTGTTGTACCATTGAAGCAAACCATTAAGCGTGCGCCAAAGGAAAATTAGGTTCTGACAATTAGGAATTAGGTACTAGAACTAGTACCATATCGATACCTAGAAGCATCATAGCTAGTTGTTGATCCTTCAATTTAAGAGTCCGAATTCCCATACTGAATTGTTTTTCTAACTTCAACATAAATATCATGATCTATGACCATCGAACTAGCTGCACCAGTCGACGTAGCTTCACTAGGATCAGTTCCTTTAAGCATCGTACCAGTTGATCCAATAATAATTGAACCATTGGAAGCACCAAGAATAATATTTTAACTATTCAATGACTCAATTATATTTAAACTGGAGTTCTGATCAAGAACTAGTCTCAGATCCATATGCAGTAAAGGTATAGGACCGACCCCATCTTGGAGTTTCAGGTAAATATTTTGATTCCTTGACCTATAACAGTCCCCACCCCAAAGAATATGATACATATAATGCAGTGACGAACTCTCCTTATCACTATCAAGTTAAACATCCTTTATGCATTATTGGTGAGGAAATTTTGCATCACATGTCACCACCCAGCTGATTCATGATGTGCACAACTAGAGACATCTAGTGAGGCCCCTACAACTCTAGATGTTGGTGGATGTGTTCACTAGCATCAATCCTCTTCTCTAAGTGCAATATTGTAGTCAACCTATACACTCAAATTATAGACTCAACTCACATGAACTAAGTCCTCACCATGTTACATTGAACAATATCCCCATAGCCATTTTGTTTGATTATTAAAATATGTATTAAAAAGTTATAATATATAAATATTTACAATATATAATTTTTATATTATTACAAATATATATTATAATATTACATAATACCATATTAAAAATAACATAATATTATACTATTTAATTGCATGCACTAGTGACTCCATGTAATTACCTTTCATTCCATCATCTCAACCTTAGAATATCTATTATACAAATCTTTAAAAATTGTTATTATTTATTATCTATATAATATTAAGGGCTCTATTAAATATAATGAACTATAAAATTGTGAAATATATTTGAAAATTATTATTAATATAAGTTTAAATATCTATATATATCGGAATTTTGGTTTGATCAATCCCCATTTTAATTTTTTTTAGATAATAACCATTAAGAATTTCATAACTTCATGTGACCATATATTGAATTTAACGCATCTACTATATTCTCCATCTCCGATCAATTGCTAGACATTCAGGAAGAAAGGAAAAAAGGAAGAAAATCAGATGGGATCTCATAGCTAAAGGATATCTAGGGCGATGGATCAATATTGGTCTCAATTGGAAAATCGGAAGACACAAAGAAATGGGTTCTTGTGGTCCCTTGAATTGTTTTGGGATTCTTTCATCTGTGTAATCTTATCTCTTCTGACCAGTTTCTTTTTTTTTGGTTAGGGGAGGGGCTCTCGCTCCAATTCTAGGTGCGGTTCCCTTTATTGGGGTGGGTTTGATCATAACTAAATCTGATGAGTTTCAACTTGAACTGGAAGGGGTGTAGGCTTAGATGTTCCCTGTTCCCCACGCTCAATAAAAATTATTACGTAAAATGACTTTGAATAGGATGGTTGTACCTTAAATGGTAGAGGAGTCAAGGTTTTTAAGTGTGTGCCATTAACCCACCACTTGCGGAGTGCGCCATCTAGGTGAGCATCATTATATTTTAACACTTGGTACACAACTTCTTATTCAAACTAGTTGGTATTCGCACTTGGGATTCATTTGGAAAATCAGAAGACAGAAAAAATGGGTTCTTGCAGTCCCCTGAATTTTCCAAATTTGGAGCGAAATTTACAAAGATCAGTAAAAAACATGAATAAGAGGCTTTACTAATTCCTAAATTATAGCTAAAGGATCTCTCAGGAGATGGAGCGATATTGGTCTCAACTGGAAAATAAAAAGACATAAAGAAATGGATTCTTGGGATCTTAATATACCTAGTCAAACCACCATAATGATCAGTCACACAAAGAGCTTCTAAAAGACCCTGAATTTGTGAAATTTGGATCAAAATTTAGAAAGATCAGTAAAAAGCACAGGTAAGAGGATTTACTAATTCCTAAATTTCTTTATTGAATTTGGCCCTTGGTTTCAATCCTTACAAACCATCTGACATCGTTTATCGTTCAAATTGTGGATTCCATGGTTTGATTCCTGCACATGTTTCAGTCTCTAAGCGGAAAGGACCGAGCTATGGCCTTTTTTATACACATAATTTAAAGTTGCAATCAACAACAAAATTCTATGAATTTTTTTTGTGCCTCTAATTGTTTTTTTTGTTTTTTATAAATATTTCACTTTCAATTGTTACAAGGGTTCCATGCTCGCCAAGCGAAAAATAAGGAAAATGTGAGTTTATTCCCTTTCCTTTAAACTCTTTGTGCATTGCGTACCTTACATCTCTATTATCTGGAAACTTTAATTTCCAGCAATGTATTCAAAACACTAGCCAGCTCTCTTATAAGGGATTATCTGTACCAAAATCTTTGCCAACATGGAAACTGGCTTTGGATTGTAGTTCCTTGAGTTGGTAACCTCCCCTCTCACTCTTAGTAGTACATCACCAGCAGATTAAGTGCGATGCCTTGTAAGCACTCTTTGGTATGTTGTTGTCAACTATGTCACTTCTACAATACTAACTTACTGTACCAGCATATTTCTATCTTGGGTTTTCATTCACATCAATTCTCTCCTCCTTTATTTTTCCTTGTATTTTTTGACTATCATTTGCAATAATATGATTGATATGATTGGTAGTCTAAGTGTATAATCTTAAAAAACTATATCTCAGCTCAGGATCAAAGATAACTTCCCTCTCTATCAACTCTACCATTAAAGTGGATGCAACTAATAATTTTTCTATCGAATCCATGTTTGTTAATCAATAAATATGTTATATGGGAAGGAATATTTTGATGTTCTATCATTTTGGGATGCTATGGAACCCTGTCTAAGCTTCAGAGATGAAGGGTGATGCTGTGTTGGATGAAATTCCTTTTAGAATTAGATAAATGGACAGCCGAATATTATTGAACATTTTTTTTGGCTCAATACAAGGATTTGTCTTTAACTTCCATATAGACATGGCAATTAGGATTTGCTGGTAGATTTAATGTTTAAAAATGGAAAATGATTATGAGATAAATCAAACAAACAAATTATACCTATACCTCTAAGATGGTATGTACATCTGTGCTCTTGCTTTTGAGAACTCGAACCTGTGACCTTTTATTTGAAAAAAATTCAAAATCAATAGCTGTTGTTGTAGTGAGGCTGAGGAGTTTCACCTACTTCATCCAAAATTAATTTTTTAACTCAGTTACACATCACCTTTTTAATGAATTTTGGTGTTTTTTGTTGTACCATTTCTATATCTTTTGTCTCCTAAGAACATATCTTGTGTGACTTTGACAATATTTTACATTATGTTTTAACCATGCATAGAAAGGTAGCAATTCAGTTAGAACAACACATTCTAAGGTAACTATGATCCTATAATAAAACCAGTCACAGTATGAGCTACTTGATACATCATCATTCCCTCACCCCACTATCAATTTTTATCATGTGAATATGTGGAAAATAGTCATACTTAGAGGTTTAACCTCATACAAGAGTCCTATAAGCCTTCTAACATACAGTATGAGTTCACTTAAACCCCTACTAATCCATGAAACCGGATTACTACAACTATCAATATGCATTGGAGGTCAATATTTTCGTTATTCACAAACTGCTAAAATAATGTCATTCAATCCAAAAGGCCTTACAAGTTGATTTAAGGAACTTCGGTCGTTTCTAATGATGTTAGGAATTCATCCATATATCTGTCCATGTTTTCTTAATATTGGATGCACTTTTCTATCATGTAACACTGGCCTTCCATTGTAGAAAGAATGTACTAATGATTCTAGGACCTATACTTTAAGCATGGAAAAAAGCATGGAGAGTTTGTGTTGCTTTCAATCAAGAGGATATTTGTCATCCTGTGAACAATATAAATAAGTAATCACCTATTTTTCTGTGAAATGCACTTTGCACATTGTACAGTTTAAGTATTGCATCCTTGAGGTCTAGAATTTTGTAACAGACTAGCATACATTTCTTTCCCAAAGTAGAACTCTCAAGTCTCAACAGAGCCTTTGCATGTTGTTTCACTATATGGCAATTCATTTGAAACCAGAACAGTTGTTGAGCTTAATGAATGAGGTGATAATTTTGAACCTGTTGGTTCATGGCCAATCCAATAAATCCATGTAGGAATTCTAATCCAATAGTTTCATATCTTGGGTTATCATTTGCATTAGATGGTATGTTGTTGTGTAATAGAAAACCTCAGTGCTTGTTTTATCTAGAAATTGAAAACTTCATGTGATGATATGCATGCTTTGATAATGCTAGTAGATGTATAAGCCGGACAAGATTTTGGAGGATTCTAAAGCAAGTAGAGTCAAAGTTCTGAACAACCAACTTCTGGAAGCCATATAAGTAGACCAAAAATCTATTCAAAACAAGAAAGCAACCATTGAATAAATCCTTTAGAAGAGAGTGTAATTCTAAAAGTTAGTTTTTCAAATTTGATATGAGTCAGATTTTATAATTAGGGAAAATTTGCTACGACATAACATTTGCACCTTGGGAGTGTAAAACTATATAAATAGTCAAATCTCATGTGTTCTTATATATTTGGAAGCAAGGGAAAAAACAAAGATAAGCATAGCAGAGGATTCCCTCTACACTCTACTAACTAAACTACACCCCTTTCAATGTTATAACTACAACTAATTCAAGAATCCTACTTAAAGATAGATATGGTTTACCTTTGATATGGTAAATCGAAATTGTGATGGTTAGTAAGAACCATCCATAATTCTTTCATATGCTTTAAATATATAGAATTAAAGTCAAAATAATTGTGCTTGACGGCATACAGAGCCACTAATTTCATTATAATTAAGATTCCAGTGTAAAGTTTTTCCCTCCTTCCTTCAAGTTCGATGTATTTATTTGATGGGTTGGATTTTCAGTATTTTCTTAAAAGAAGATTAAATTGGTGGATCATTTGGCTAGCATGATATTTGTATAATTTGTGTCCCTAATTTCAAAGAGTTCCCATTATCAATGGCTTGCATGCAACCAAAAATTCATATAATTTTCTAGGAAGAGCCAAATCTTTGATTGATATCAAAAACTTGTTAGTCGGGAAATATCTATTTTAATTTGAAGAGCCATATCTCTAGTTTCTAGAGCACCCATCAGTGTTTTCCCAGTGTAGAAACAAATGGATAGGCTTAGGGGAAGTGAAAGACTTCAACTCTTTAGGAGTACTGTGCAATACATTAAGTAAAACTATTTGGTAAGGGAGAGCTTGAAACTAAAGTCATAGAGACAAAGGTTAACCTGGAAGTTGACAGATTGAACCAAATATATGAGGTAGATATCAAAAAGTGGCTAGCATCATTTGTAATTGGCAACATAGAAAGTATCTTATTGATCAAAGAAAAGTTGAGCATATTTTATAAAATTGACAAAGAGTTACTTGAGATTAAAGTTAAAGGGGAGTTGAATGTGGGCCCACAAAACATCACTTTATTAAAACTTTGGTATATCAACTGCTGGTTGAAGTCACTGATCTTAAATAGGTTTGGCATTCCATTTGAGTAGTTAGGGAAACTCCTAAAGATCTTAACTGAATCATTCAAGTCTCTAGTTTCCCTAAATATCTTAACTGAATCAATCAAGTCTCTGCATTGAAGAAAGTGTTCTTTCAGGATTCTTGTCTCCATAAATTTTTCAAGTTCAAAATAATCTTTGCTTTCACTTCTTCTTTCCTTCTAGCTTAGTTTGTTGCTTATGTTCTTTTCCTTGATTTGAATACAGGAAATCTTGTGCTCAAACTGAGTTCACTATAACTTTTATTCTTTTAGGTCTTTCTTTAATATATTTGATATGTAGGACCCCCATCCCAGTGTCCAAAGGTGAACACATTTTGTTTTCATAACGCCATCCAATTTAATCATTGAGACCCTCTTGTAGTGCTCTTAAGCAAACAGACTTCTCAGACCTTTTTAATGATTACATTTTTAGGACCATAATATTATTTTCGAGCTCTTGAGAAGATTATGAAAGGATGCATGGATTTTATGGTTTTCTTATGGTCTATGTCCAAGCAGGATACTAATTAAGTTTCTTCTATAGGATCCTTTATTCGAAAGGAAAAGTCTTTCAAAATATTCTAAATTGCCAACAATCGCCTTTTTATTTCCTTCTTCTGTAAATGATTTTGAATTTTCTCTGTTTTACATTAATTTTTGAAAGCATGGAGAGTCTAAGCAAGCCAATTTATGAATTTCATTAATCTTTCTATGCTATGCATTTTGTCGCTCCTTGGTCCACTTCACAAGGAGCTTGTTGTAATTGATATATCTAGATTCTATACTCCCTTCACTGTTACACAATCCGTGAGGCCATTCCCTAGAATAATTCCTTGTGCAAAGTGGAATATTGAATCAAGCTATATGAATGGAATACTAAATACTTCCTTGTGTGAAGTGGAATATAGAATCTAGATATACCAGTGTTTTTGAAAAAAACCCATTGTAATCACTATGGATGGGATTGGACTTTTATAGAAGGTAATGTGTCCATGTTTTCATGGTTTATATTAACTGATACATCTCAAACTACTTGTGGAATAATTCAAAACTAAAAAATGTACAATTATCTTAGTGGTATGCAACATGTCTCCTTTTTTGCATCATTAGTATGCCTATGGCATTCCCATAAGTATCCACCTTGATCTCAAACACTTTAGTGATTGGAAAGAAAGGAAAGGATTGGTTTGGCCACAATTTACAACTCTTTGGTTGACTTCTTCAAACACTTGTTGTTGCACTACACCCTAGCATAATTTGACTTGGTATATTTTCATCAAATCAATGCTAAAGTATTCATTAGATCAATGTTGAGTTCATATTGGTCCCAACAAAAATTAAGATATAAAAGATTTTTATATCCAAAGGTGATCTTCTTTAACTTCGCAAGTAATTTCTCTTTATGCAATGCTAAAAATATTTGGTTTAAACTTTGAAGGTAAAAATCCGGCATCATGTTTATATTGTTCATCCAGTTTAATAGCTAGAAAATACCACAATCTGGAATTGTGTGTGATAGTTTTGAATTTTGGAATATCAAAGCTTAATGTTATGTTCCTTTAAATTGTATACAGGGATCCAATCCAATGCAAGTCAAACATGAAGACGGTGAATTGGAAATAATAGGCAAGTAATGTCTGCGATATCTTATTTAGAATTGCATTTCTTTTCTGCAGAGCTAATTGTAATGTCCCGGTTTTGACCCCGTTACATTAGATGTATATGATGTGTATATTGTAAATGATCATGGTGTGGAGTTAAAGGCCAAGGCCCCACCATTGATCGGTTATGATATGTCTTGGATTTAAATTTGTCACCGATGGTATATTGGGGCATGCAGCATATACTATCTTGATCATCATGTAAATATGCATCTAATATTTAAAATGAACACAACTAGCTACGGTCGCGGCAACTAAATCAAATGGGGCATGATTTTCTCAAGGGTAAGGATGTCGGGGAATTTGTCAAACCTTGAGCCAAAAGGGGGAAAAACCCATGTGTCATCTTCTTTTGTTTTATTGCAACTACCTCCATTTAATAATTTTTGTTGGCAGCTGGGAGGAGTTATGGCAGTTATTGTTTTGGGGTGTGGGGTGGCAGGACTATCAGTCCTATCCTATGCCCTTCATTCAATTCATCCTCATCCTTCACGCAGCTTCCTCCCCACGAGTTGCAAAAACGCTAGAGACTGGCAATTCGCGTCCTCTCCATTGTTGTTCATCCTCACGCATAGGATCTTGGCGTTTTGGGTCTCACGCAGGCATTTTCTGGGCACCACGAGTTTGCTGAACACTCACGCACACCCAATTTCTCATACTCTTTGTGCTCTGTTCGTTTTCCACCATTACCCGTCCATTATTTCTTTCCACGCACAGGAATCTCCCTGGTTTTTACCCACGCCGTTTCCTCCACGGATTTGTGAATGATGTGGCTGAATCCTTTCCCCATGGGTCGAATTTGTGGGCTCTGCGTTGGTTGTTACTCACGCCCAGGTCAAAAGTTTGTAAATATGTTTCCAATGTGGTCTGTGTGAGTCTTTTCGTGGCTCAATTGCCTTGGACGGACTGTTGATTTTTCCCCTGCTGTAAGTGCATTGTTGCTGCGTTTGGGAATTGTTGTATTTCACTTGAGATTTTTTTTTCTCTGTTTAAGCTGTGACAGCTAAATGAGTTGCCTAAGTGCAATGGTTGGTCTTCAGACTGTGAGAGGAGCAGAGATGTTGGCTTAGATTTTCTTAATAAACCTGGTGGCTGGAACCCACACAGACAGCGCTAGAGGGCTGGCCTTCTTCTCCATCACCCATGAATAGCACTGGAAGGGAATGCAGGGCCTGAGGGACTGTGTAGCAGAGAAGGGACTGATTCCTTGTGTTGGGTGTGGATGGGTGTCTTAGAGGTCAGGCTAGTTCTAGTGTAGTTGTTCTTGGATCTGTAATGAGCTCACCAGCTTAGCAAATTGCCTTCATCAGCTCCTTAATGGCCTGATAAACCCAACTTTGTTGGCTTGGCTATGTGTTTTGTGTATCCTGGCTATGTGTAAGCCTGCTAGTTCCCTCAATCCTTGGAGAAGCATGCCCAGCTCGGGGGTGGCAGTGCTACTGAGAGATTAAGGAGCACGCTGGCCTATGGTTGGGTGGAACGTTGCAGCGACATAGCTGGTTGTGGAGCAAAGCTTTCATAAGATAAGTAATCTTGTGCATTTTACTTCTGCAATTGTAAATTCTGTTAATGAAATTGATGAACATGTTAATATGATGATTGATGTTTAATGAATGCTGTAGAAATGTATGTTGTTCTGCTGAGCATGAAAAATGAATGCATCTGTGCACGTTAGATGTTCAATGTGCATGTTTCTCTGTATTGCATCTCCCTGTAGCATTTTGTTTTAGCATTTCATCATTTTATCTATGCCTGTACGTGTTCATGGGAGGTTAGCCCAGTTTGTTAATGATTGAGTCATGTCCTCTTCGCCAATCGGAGGCATGGGGACGTGACATCATGGTATCAGAGCTCTGAGTTGCAGCAATGGGCCTCTATGGGCCAAGAAAGAGCCGCTGATAGAGGACAGAATTACCCTCTATGTCCAACAAAACAGCAGTGAGCCAACGAATTCAGAAAAACCATCTAAGTGTTGAGCGGTCGGACCACTGGAGGAAGTGGAATTCCGCCGTTGTGGCAGGATTGGAGAAGTGGACTTCTGCCATTATGGAAGGACTGGCGAAGTGAACTTCTGCTATTGCGGAAGGATTGGTGAAGTCTCTTGTCCATCATTGTGGACGACGAAGCAATCCCGCATCCGATGTGAGAATCATCCGACTGCCGATGCCACAGAAAGGTTTAAAATTTGTCTAAGTGTTGGGGCAACCAGAGGGGAAAGTGGCTCGTCATCCGCCGTTGCGGAAGAGAAATCATTAATAATTTCAATCCAAACGTTAACCGATGTCCGACATGAAATTTGTTCTCCGTAAGTGCCGATCAGAAGAAGCTAAGATCTGGCGAGCCGCCGTTGTGGAAGCCAAAGCCATTTGGCTTCTGATGTGAAAGTCCACCGACGTCTGATGTAAGTGCCAAATCGGAAGGATTTGGACTTTGGCGAGCCGCTGTTGCGGAAGTCAAATCCATTTGGATTTCGATGTGAGAGTCCGTCGACAACCGACGTAAGTGCCGAAGCGAAAGAAAGAATGTTCTGGGATTCGATTCGACGGAAGGAAGAATGGTCCGGGAGCCGATTCGGCGGAAGGAAGAATGGTCCGGGAGCCGATTCAGCGGAAGGAAGAATGTTCTGGGAGCCGATTCAGTTGGAGAAAAAGTCATCCGACTTCCGATGTGGAATGACAGTTGATGCCGAGAGCCACCGTTGCGGAAGGATTGGAGCTTTTGAGAGCCGCCATTGCGGCTGCCTAAATGTCCAAACCACCCAAAGCACTAAGGCTTCTGACAGTCGATCAGAAAGATAGCCGACAGCCGATTCTGCACAGGGGAAATTTGCGTTTTCGATGGAATTTTTCCAGCAGATTTCGACTGTTCCTCAGTGAAATTTTGAGCTGTTTTACAGAGAATTTTCAGGGCCGAAAAAGAGAAATTGGCAGCAATATAATGCACCAAATTGCATGAAAACAATAATTTACAAAAAAAAAATGAGGGCATTGCCCTCGACCCTCCCTGCAGTGGCGCAGGGAAGCCACAAGGGGGCAATCCCCCTTGACCCCCGTCGTCCCCTTCAAATAGACGTTCTTGGATGAAGAAAATTTTGTGTGGTTGGGCATTTGTAATTTTATGATTATTTCCGGAAAAGGTAAATGATTATGATTTATATCAATGTTATGCATCTAACAATTGTGTTGTCATTAACACGTCTGCAGAGTCATAGTCACCTTCCAGGGAAGTATTCCAGGTAGTGCAGTTGATAAACTAGAGGTGGTTCAGTATGAGAACCCATGATGGGTACGATGCTCAGGATTCCTATGAGCATGCACGAGATTCCATGGGAGAAAATGCCAAAAATAGAAATGATGACATAGATTCGAATGGAAGGAGATTCCAAGAGACCCCGTCATATGTTCCATCTACCATGAGAAGCTTGATCAAAGCCCAGGAAGAGCAGCATCAGTTGAATTCTGCAATGTTGCAGAGTTTGACGGACTTGCATAAGAAGATAGACTCTGGACGAGGCATAGCAAGACCCGAAGGCAGTAAGAGCATTACTAGGAGAAGGAGAAGGACTTCTAGTGGATCATCTGATTCTGAAGAATCCAGCGGGGATTCAAGCTTTTCTTCTCACAAGAGAAAAATAAAGAGACACCATAGAGATCGCACTCGTGATGAATTCAAGAAAGCTAAACCTCCTACGTTTGATGGTGAAGTAAAGACTGGACAAGAGGCTGAAGCTTGGCTTCTTGGTATCAAAAAGTACTTTCAAGTACATGACTATTCAAGAAACATGAAGGCAAGAGTTTCCATATTCAATATGAATGGAAGAGCATCCATTTGGTGGGAACACTTCAAGCAGGTAAAGAGGATCAGTGAAAGGAGACTTATGTGGAAGAAGTTCAAGAAGTATTTCAACCAGAAATACCTATCTGACAGGTATTATGATGACAAGATCAAGGAGTTCCATGAGCTGAGATTGGGACAGCAGACCATGGAAGAGTATGCAAACAAGTTTTTGGAGCTGTTGAGGTATGTCTGGTACATCAGAGATGAAAAAGTGAACATCCAGCGTTTTCTAAGTGGATTACCTCAGTCGTACAAAGATAGAATTGAGTTTTATGAACCTAGAACTCTTGAAGAAGCAATAAGAAAGGCTAAGTATTGCTATGAACAAAGCAAAGGTAAACCTGATTACCATAAGGCATGGAAGGACAAGAAGAATGAGAAGTTTGACCAAAGAAAGAAAGGTTTCAAACCTTCTAACTTCAGGAATCAGCAGAAGCAGCCATCCCAAGCTGCGAGTAAGCTAGTTGGAGTGACAGGAGAAAAGCCTAAAGATCCACAACAGATTAGAGGGCCACTTCAATGTTGGAAATGTGGAGGACCCCACATGCGTAGGAATTGTTCGCTCGAGAATGAGAGTGCAAGGCCATCTTATAACGTTCAAGAAGCAGAAACAGTGGGTCAAGTAGCAAGGGCAGTTCCTAGGATTTATGCAGCACTGGAGGACCGTTAGGCAGATCACCAGTCAGTTGTGGTTGAAGTAGCAGGTAAGATTGTTGAGCAATCTGTTTCTATTTTGATTGACCCAGGTTCTACTCACAGTTACATTACTCCTAGAGTAGTGGATATTTGTGCTTTTAAGAAGGTAAATCATATGAAGTCTTGGTTAGTTCAGCTAGCCACTGGAACTAAGAGGAAGGTCAATGAAGTGGTAGAGAAATGTCCATTGGTCATGAATGGATTGGCCACTTGTGTAGATCTGAATGTTCTACCGCTTGGTTCCTATGATGTTCTCATTGGAATGGATTGGTTAGAAGCTCATAGGGTGAAGCTTGATTGCTACAATAAGACTTTTGAATGCCTGAATGAAGAAGGGAACCTAGTAGTTGTGAAAGGCATTCCAAAGGTGATTTCAGTACGGCAGGTTTCAGCAATACAATTGAAGAAGTTCTGTAGGAAAAGTTGCCAGTTGTATGCAGCTCAGATTTTGGAGGAAACGAGAGATGAAACTCCGAGGTTGGAGGACTATTAGGTGTTACAGGAATTTAGGGATGTGTTTCCTGATGAGATTCTAGGGCTTCCTCCAAAGCGAAACATTGATTTCATAATTGAACTTGTGCCAGGAGCAGTACCAGTTTCCAAGGCACCCTACAGGATGAGTACACCGGAGATGCTAGAATTGAAGATGCAACTGCAAGAGTTGTTAGAAAAGAAGTATATCTGACCGAGTGTGTCTCCTTGGGGAGCACCAGTTCTATTTTTAAAGAAGAAAGATGGTACACTCAGGTTATGCATTGATTACAGACATTTGAACAAGGTTACTGTGAAGAATAAATATCCTTTTCCTAGGATTGATGACCTCTTTGATCAAATGAGAGGAGAAAAGGTATTTTCCAAGATTGACTTGAGGTCTGGTTACCATCAGGTAAGGATTAAGGATGAAGACATTCATAAGATAGCCTTCAGGACAAGGTATGGGCATTATGAGTTTGTAGTGGTACCATTTGGCCTTACAAATGCACCAGCTACATTTATGTGCCTTATGAATAGTGCCTTCAGCAGGTATTTGGACAAGTTTGTTCTTGTTTTCCTTGATGACATTCTTGTTTATTCTAAGAATGAGGTGGAGCATGAAGAACATTTGAGATTGACATTGCAAGTGCTCAGGGAACACCAGTTGTATGCAAAACTGAGCAAGTGTAACTTCTATAGAGATAGAATTCAGTATTTGGGTCACATTATCTCAGAGGAGGGTATATCTGTGGACGCTGAAAAGATTGAAGCCATTATGAATTGGCCTACTCCAAGAAATGTGATAGATGTAAGATCTTTCATGGGACTTGCAGGATATTACAGGAGATTCATTAAGGGATTCTCTAGAGTTGCACATGCCATCACTTCCTTGGAAAAGAAGGGGATGAAGTTCGAATGGACATCGAGGTGTGAAGAAAGCTTCCAGCGGTTGAAGAACCTTCTCACCAGTGCACCAATATTGAAAGTTGCAGATCCAGAGAAATATTTTGTGGTGTGTACCGATGCATGTGGACAAGGGCTTGGAGGAGTCCTTATGCATGACAACCACGTGATATGTTATGAGTCGAGAAAGCTGAAGGAACATGAGAAAAACTATGCCACCCATGATCTAGAGCTTACAGGCATAGTACATGCTCTCAAGATGTGGAGGCATTACTTGATGGGTAGGATATTTGAGCTCATGACATATCATTGTGGACTGAAGTATTTGTTTGATCAGCCTACCTTGAATACTAGGCAAGCAAGATGGCTGGAGTTTTTATGTGAGTTTGATTTTGAAATCAAGCACATAAAAGGGAAGGAAAATAAGGTAGCTGATGCACTCAGCAGAAAGATGCAAGAAATGCATGTGGCATCTCTTAGTATTTGCCAATCATATTTGAGGGAGCAGATTGTTAATCATGTTGCTGGAGATGAATTGTATGAGCAGGTAAAAGACAAATTGCAGCAGCAAAGTCTCGAGAAGAGATATGAGGGATATAAATTGGAAGAAGATGGACTTCTCACTTATAAAGGCAGGATTTATATTCCAGATGTAGCAAATTTGAGGAGAGTTGTTATGGATGAAATCCATGAAGCTCCGTATTCTAGTCACCCAGGATATTAGAAGACAATTGCTATAGCTAGAAAGCAATACTTTTGGCCAGGTATGAAAAGGGATATGGCTGAGTACATTTCAAGGTGTATGAAATGTCAACAGGTAAAGGTTGAGCATCAACATCCAGCAGGTTTGTTGCAGCCTTTGCCAGTTCCGGAATGGAAATGGGAAGTTATTTCCATGGATTTTATTACAGGATTGCCAATGACTTGGAGACAACATGATTCCATCATGGTTGTGGTAGACAAGTTAACAAAGGCAGCACATTTTATACCGGTTAATTCTACATATGAGACTGGCGACATTGCAAAATTCTTCATGAAGGAGATATTCAAGTTGCATGGATTGCCGAAGGAAATAGTATCTGATAGAGATGTCAAGTTCACTTCCAACTTTTGGAAGGGGTTGTTTGCATATTTGGGTACAAAGTTAAACTTCAGCACTGCATACCATCCTCAGATAGATGGTCAGACCGAGAGAGTTAATCAGGTGCTTGAAGATATGCTTCGCATGTATGTGATGGACAAACCAACCAAGTGGGAAGATTACTTGCACTTGGTAGAGTTTACTTATAAAAATGGACATCAAGCATCCTTGGGGATGAGTCCGTATGAATATTTGTATGGGAGAAGGTGTAGGACACCAGTGACTTGGGATAATCCAGTGAACAGGATTTTGCTTGGGCCAGAATTGCTCAAGGAAATGGAGTAAGAGGTTGTAAAGATCAGGCAGAAGCTGAAAGCAGCACAGGACAGGAAGAAAAGCTATGCAGATAAGCATAGGGTGAACAGAGAGTTTAGTGTTGGGGATCATGTTTACCTCAGAGTGAGGGAAAGGAAGAGTTCCTTGAAGCTTGGCAGTTGTGCCAAGTTGTCACCAAGATACTGTGGGTCGTTTGAAGTGCTTGAAAGAATAGGGCCAGTTGCATATAGACTTGCATTGCCTGCTAGCACTAGAGCTCATAATGTTTTTCATGTTTCTTTGCTTAAGATATATGTACATGATCCTAACCATGTGATAAATTGGGATGTGATTCAGGTGGAACCCGAGGGAGAGTTCCAAATCGAGCCAATGCGCATCCTCGACAGGAAGGTCACAATGCTCCGGAACCGAGCCATAGGTCAGGTAAAGGTGCAATTGGAGCACTTTGGACCTGAAGAGGCTACATGGGAGCTGGAGGATGCCATGCGATTGGAACATCCATTTTTGTTCAATTCTGCGGAACACTGAGGCGATGCCAGTGTAGCATTTTGTTCAATTTTGTAAGCACCAAGGACAGTACTATTGAAGGGGGAGGGGAATGTAATGTCCCGGTTTTGACCCCGTTACATTAGATGTATATGATGTGTATATTGTAAATGATCATGGTGTGGATTTAAAGGCCAAGGCCCCACCATTGATCAATTATGCTATGTCTTGGATTTAAATTTGTCACCGATGGTATATCGGGGCATGCGGCATATATGATGTTCATCATCATGTCAATATGCATCTAATATTTAAAATGAACACAACTAGCTACAGTCGCGACAACTAAATCGAATGGCGCATGATTTTCTCACGGGTAAGGATGTGGGGGAATTTGTCAAACCTTGAGCCAAAAGGGGGAAAAACCCATGTGTCATCTTCTTTTGTTTTATTCCAACTACCTCCATTTAATAATTTATGTTGGCAGCTGGGAGGAGTTATGGCAGTTATTGTTTTTGGGTGTGGGGTGGCAGGACTGTCAGTCCTAGCCTATGCCCTTCATTCAATTCATCCTCATCCTTCACGTAGATTCTTCTTCCTCCCCATGAGTTGCAAAAATTCTAGAGACTCACAATTCGCGTCCTCTCCATTGCTGTTCATCCTCACACACAGGCTCTTAGCGTTTTGGGTCTCACGCAGGCATTTTCTGGGCACCACGAGTTTGCTGAACACTCATGCACACCCAATTTCTCATACTCTTTGTGCTCTGTTTGTTTTCCACCATTACCCATCCATTATTTCTTTCCACGCACAGGAATCTCCCTAGTTTTTACCCACGCCGTTTCCTCCACGGATTTGTGAATGATGTGGCTGAATCCTTTCCCCATGGGTCGAATTTGTGGGCTCTATGTTGGTTGTTACTAACGCCCAAGCCGAAAGTTTGTAAATCTGTTTCCAATGTGGTCTGTGTGATTCTTTCGTGGCTCAATTGACTTGGAAGGACTATTGATTTTTCCCCTGCTGTAAGTGCGTTGTTGTTGCGTTTGGGAATTGTTGTATATCACTTGAGATTTGTTTTTCTCTGTTTAAGTTGTGACAGCTAAATGAGTTTCCTGAGTGCAATGGTTGGTCTTTGGACTGTGAGAGGAGCAGAGATGTTGGCTTATATTTTCTTGATAAACCTGGTGGCTGGAACCCACACAGACAGCGCTAGAGGGCTGGCCTTCTTCTCCATCACCCCTGAATAGCACTGGAAGGGAATGCAGGGCCTGAGGGACTGTGTAGCAGAGAAGGTACTGATTCCTTGTGTTGGGTGTGGATGGGTGTCTTAGAGGTTAGGCTATTTCTAGTGTAGGTGTTCTTAGCTCTGTAATGAGCTCACCATCTTAGCAAATTTCCTTCATCAGCTCCTTAATGGCCTGATAAACCCAACTTTGTTGGCTTGGCTATGTGTTTTGTGTATCCTCGCTATGTGTAAGCCTGGTAGTTCCCTCAATCCTTGGAGAATCATGCCCTGCTCGGGGGTGGCAGCGCTGCTGAGAGATTAAGGAGCACGCTGGCCTATGGTTGGGTGGAACGTTGCGGTGACGTAGCTGGTTGCAGAGCAAAGATTTCATAAGATAAGTAATCTTGTGCATTTTACTTCTGCAACTGTAAATTCTGTTAATGAAATTGATGAACATGTTAATATGATGATTGATGTTGAATGAATGCTGTAGAAATGTATGTTGTTCCGCTGAGCATGACAAATGAATGCATCTGTGCACGTTAGATGTTCAATGTGCATGTTTCTCTGTATTGCATCTCCCTGCAGCATTTTGTTTTAGCATTTCAGCATTTTATCTATGCCTGTACATGTTCATGGGCGGTTAGCCCGGGTTGTTAATGATTGAGTCGTGTCCTCTTCACCAATCGAAGGCATGGAAACGTGACACTAATTTTTTTAGAAGAATTGAGTTTATTTACAAATATCCGATAGGATACAATAGAGGAAGGTTATATCCTTCCCATTGAGGTTTTTGTTTGAATTCCTTAGAGAAACATGCCCTCAGGAGCTGCACCGCAAGTATGGACTTCCTTTGGCTTTACATGCTCAGTCTAAGGGATAATATTCTATCGAAATTGTCTATATTGTGCTCCTAACCTCATCTATTTGAGATATATGTTATAGAGTTAGGACGAGCACAGAGTGCGTGGAACCAACTTGTCGTCATTTTTTAACTATTATCTGTAATGGGGAATGCATACCTCTGGCTTCCTCTTCTCCTTACAGACTATTAGAATTTTACAAGCCTTGCATTATAATTATAATTACACATGAAAAAATGAAAAAGATTTATTGAACATAAATATTGGAGAACCATTTCTCCAAGATTTATTTTGAGGCAAAATGTTCTAGGTCAGTCATATTATCGAAGAGGAACAAAAATTCAATCCACATGGAATTTTCGTTGCTCTTAAGTCCCTTTTAAGAAAATATAGTTTCCTTCGAAGTATCATTAATATCCCCTTGCATTGCAACAATCTTGGCCAGGGACTTATTTCTGATCAATAGTAGTTTCCATCTTGTCCAAATAGGAGCAAACATTCTGTTGACTATTTCATTTGGATGTCAAAGAGATCTGACAAACTTCATTGTGTTGAAAAGCAAGCCAATGATATCGAGATATATATTCATAGATATGCATAGTACAAACACTTCCTAGGCTGTAGTATGGAAGAATTTACCTTATCTTGCTGTTTTTATGACTTCTACAGTGGTTCTGATGGAAATACGAGAAGAATGGTTTTGACCTCTCAATGATGCAAGAAAGAATCATATGTAAATCCCCCAACTGAGACAACCACTCCTTGAAGGGAAAAATCTAGTAGAGCAGTGGCCATACACATTGCAGATATCTTCAATCTAAATGAGAGCCTGCATGATCACATTGCTTCGACAACTTAGATATATCTTAACAGAATTGGTTTTGTAAACCTTTAAATGGTTTCTAACTTGTAAAATTTATCTTTGTTTAACAAGTAGTGAGAAATGGCACCCCTTAGGCATTTAGAGTACTTCTAGTGATATGTACCTTAGTGTAATAGTGTGTGATCAGAAATAGTGGCTAGGATGCAAAATGGTTATTCTCAAGGAATTTTTAAGGATTCTCCTTAATATCATTGTTTTTGATAGACTGAACCTTGAGGCATAACTCTGTTGATATGAAGGGTTTCTTCATGCTGGAAAATAAGTTATGCTCAACATGTACATAATTTTTGCTACCTTAGGAGAGAATTGTGTTAACATTTTTCGTATAGTTAAAGAGATGTGCCACATGCATGCAAGCTATTGAACTTTGCAATCCATTAGGGAAAATTGTAAATACCAAGTGTAATGTTGGAAACAACCATAACTAGGATTTCATTGAATTTGTAAGTATTTTTTCCTCCCTCTCTAAGATTTACATCATTATTTAAATTGAAGGTTCAATAATATTTTTTCATCACTCAGGCATCCCGATTTTGATCCCTCTTAAGTGTTCTTTTTCAAAAAACACATTAATAAATGTCTGAACCTAGATCAATTCACAAACTACAACCTAAATCTATGCTCAAGGGAAAACATCCTATAAGGTAGCCTGGATCCAAGTTGATAAGAAACCAATTTTACTAGTGATTGGGGATTATAGTGGCATAGGGTACCAGTGAATCTTGTTAACAAACTTTCTATGGAATCTCCATAATCCTTTTGTCTAACCCTTTCGATAATTGTGTGAAATTTACTTCCGCTAGATAAAATCATCTTGAAATCCTTTTTGACTATGGTCTTCTCACGTTGAGCTTATAAGTGCAAATAAATCACCTCAAATATGTACTAATAGATGGACTTCAAATGAAGGTGTCATATCTACCCACAGACCAAGGTTCACTTCACCTGAGGCATGAAGAAGTAGTTGGGGTCAGGTGTAACTTCGACATATTGTTGAAAGAAAATCACCCGTTGTCTTAGGAACATAGGCAAATGAAAGTAATTCTATAGTGGTTTCTCCATCAAAGGTCTTACTATCTGCACAAGTGTCATGCTTATGGTTTCTGACTTATTTGGGCCAATGGAGTAATGTTTTTCATCAGTTTTCAGGAAGTAAAGAATAAGTTATTGGCAGATCTTAAAGTATGTTGTGAGGTACTCAAGGAAAGACAACATACACATAGATATATTTAAAATTTAATTTTCTTTATCTACATATTTTCTTGATAGAATACTGTGTGATACAGGTCGCTACAAGGCTAAAACTTGTTTCAATCTGACAAGCAATGGATAGAACTCCTAACCTTGGTTTCTATGTCCTTGCTTTGGAAAAGTTATTGGATAATTATTACTTGATGATTTAGATAATATTGATATTTGTTTTTGTTTGGAAAACCCCTTTTGACTATAAAGGTTCTAGATCTTACAATATTAACTTTACAACTAGAAGGTGTTTGTGGACAAAGCCATAATTGAGTGGTATCTATCACACCATTAAAAATACCATTGCATTTATTATGGAACAAGCCTTAACATGATACATGCCTCAGGAAGATTCAATCAACTACATTATCACTGGTTTTGGACCCTGGATAATCATCATGGTAAGTGCTCCAACTTCCTAGAAGATCACAGGCGTAACAAACATGGTTTGGAATATGTTGTCATATGGACCGATTCTTACGTTTATGATGGAATAACACCATTATAAATTAGGAGTAAATAATAATAGAGCTTATGGTTTGTCTGACAGAATTGAAGGGAATACTTCCTTTAATTAGTGCATAATCATGGAAGAGTAAGGAACCATGTCAATTCAATGTCAATAAAAGAAACGGTCTGGCTAGCCTTAGATGCTAGACTAATTGGCCTATGTTTACCAGGTCCTAATAAACATGCACCTATTGTATGTATGAAGCCATAAATGAATGAATAAGGGACAACAACATATTCCTTCCAAATAGGAAGGGAAAATACCACACTCCCACTCTAGGAATCATGGATTACTGAGACATGTGGAGATGAAACTTGCTCCAGTAGCAAGGTAGAAAGTCTACTTAATGAAAAACCTTTACCGAGTGTAGATGGGGAAATGTGTTTCCTTTTATAGAAATATGGAGTAATTGAAAGGTTTTTTTCTCTCAAGGCATACCGATACTGGGCTAGTGGGTCTTTAGTATTTACTATTTACTGTTCATGAGTTCCTAATATTCCTAACAGAGAGAGCCTATTGGTAACCTAGAACTAAGAAAAGTGGTTGTATGTATTCTGATAATTTTTCCACCTCGTCCTGCAGACTTTCTTTCTTTCTGAAGGCCAATTGTTGCACAAATTTTGAGTAACTCCTCAAACACAAATGATTCCAGGTTTTGGAGTTACTCTGCGACCATGGATGATCGATGATTAAAAGAAGCCTTCTCAGTGGATAGAAATGCCTTCCAGGACTATGATAAATAAGGGATCTAACGGCCTGGTTAGATTATCAAGACACACTAAATCATGGGCCTCATATAGACATGAGGAAAATGTCTAAACCTAGAGTCCTACCATCTTAAAATGAAATTAAAAACCACATTGAATGTTTAATAATTGAACAAATGATCATAAACGTGAATTTGAGTTTGCTGAGCTAAGTTGTGTGGAAATTGATCCTAGTATGGAATTTGGATACAGATTTGCTAGAATTTTTTAAATGTCGGGATCTAGGTATGGAGAAACAACACACACTGTCATCAGAAAAAACCATGAGCCAAAAATATAGAAAATTTAGAGGACCGGATTTTTCTCATAAACTTAGTACGGAAATTTTTGTTATATGTTTTACAGTAGGGATCCTGGATATTTTATAGTCAAAAGTTGGGGTTTAAGGGTTTTGGGATGAATTTTGCATCCTCCATAGGAGGATGCAGCATGCAGCAACATAGAATTGGAGTATGGCATTTGGCTAAGTACTCTGCAGTGTTGACTAAGAATTGGGAATTCAATACATGTAGACATAATGTTGGGTTTTATACTTGCATTGCTCTTATATGTATGTGCTCAGCTCAGTTTAGTAATCCCACAGCAATTTTTCCAGTGCACGGAGAAGAGTAGAATTGCAATAAGCTCAACATTTGAAAAGGGTGCCAAAATAGTTTTTGTTTGGTGCATCTTGATCACAAAACTTTTTTTGAGTTTCAGAATATGTGGTAGTTGATGGATAGTACCAACGTTTACATGTTAAAAATATATTTTATATAATTTCAAGAGATTTATCTCCTTTTAATACTATGCAGTGGTTAAAATTACTAAAAATTTATCTAGAACAAGTATATTTGCTCTTGATGCCTAAAAGCAGTCAAATCCAATTTGAACATTTCATTGTTAAGAGTTTAAGATTTCTATTTTGTGGGTGCAGTTACCATAATCCCCATAAGACACTTTCCTCAATATTTAGTGAGAGAAAAACATAATGGTTTTGCAGATGCACACACAATAGATGGTTCGATGTCACTAGCATACTCTGATTAATGTGAAAATGTATGACTTCAACTGCATTATGGTGCAAGCTATTTTTCTTGTGTGAGCTTAATCTTAAATGCACCCATTTTTAACACATTATTTGATAGATAAGGTCCACTAACATAATAGTTTGCTCGATTTATATTCATACATGTCTTGAAGATTGTGATATGTAAAGGAGGCATGCATAATAGTTTTCTAGACTCATATTGATAGGGTTATGAAATTTGATTTTCTCTCGAAAATTGGAACAATGGGAGACCATTGTTCTTCGCAGTTTTCACTGAAAACCATTGTTTACTTATTCTTATAGAAGAGGTTTCTATGATATATTTTCTTTATTTAATGCTAAGTTTTGGTGGTGATTTTTTGGTGCTTTTAGGAAAATTTGAATCAAGCAATTGCGATGGTTTCATATTATGCTTCATCATCAAAACCTACTCAGGTACAAGGCAAAAGTGTTTACTTGCAACACACAAACATGCAAGTGTTAGAATAATCAACCCATAGTATTTACCCACTTAGACATTATTTCATTTATTTTGTCTTATTTGCCTAGTCCATGAGTCCCACCATGTGCAAGTTGTCAATTGCCTATCCATAGAGGTCAAACTTGCCATTATTGACTCATGGAGCGCTTTGGAAAGTCCTGGGAATCAAATCTGCTTTATTCCTGGCCTCCTAGGCGCCCTTCTACTTTTTCTGCTTTGTTGACTGCTTTTCCAGTTTTTAAAGCACATAAGGAAAGCTAGACTAGGTGAGGTGAACCTGTTTTATTCCCCTTTCATCCTCCACTCTTTCCTCCATGAAAAAGCATGTATGAGCTGCCATTTGACCACTCTTTAGCTTGCCCATGCGCCCTTGCTAATTCGTGGGGTCCTTGATAGATTTGGGATCAGCTTTTTACACCTATGGGGGATTTGCCTATTTTGGGTAAGCCTGCTTTATGCTAGATTTGGATGCTTCCTTATGCATTCGATTTGCTCATGTATTCTATATATTCAGCAGCCTATGTTATTACAGGGTTGGCTATTGTACACTCAGTTAATATAATTTTGTGTTACAGCTCCATATTCAGTCTCCATTGTTGATAATTTGCATGATCAATTGTTAATTGCTATGAGTGAAATTAATCTACTGCAGGCCTGAATTTCTACAGCAAGAAATTTTAAATAAGAAAATTAATGGAGATGTTTTGAGTAATGTATTATTGGTGACAATTGAGGGTGTCAATTCTTGGGATGTTAGCGTTGATTCTTTGCATTTGGTAAGTTTCGAGAACACTTAAGACGCAACAACAAAGATGATATTATATTAAACTAATCCTAACTTAATTTAGATTCAAGTTGCGTGCTATGCTTATATTTTTGTCTATAAAACAAGGTAGATGGTATGTACGAATTTTTTATGTTTCTTGCCCTGTGTATTTCAATTACAAACAAGGGTTATACTTGATGTTATGGCTTGTGTTTGACATAACTCTACACAGACATGTTTTCGATGGCACCCCACTGCATCGAGAGAAAACACATGTGTGTTTTGTTTAAATCTATCTATTGACCCTAATTATCCTAACCTTACAACTTGATAAAGTTCAAATTGTTCTTGATTCATCTCACTCTTCTTTTATGTATCCTTAAAACCCAGTTTAAACATTAAATTCCACACAACCTAAGGATGGCCACTTTAAAGTTGATAATTTTTTTCTTGGGGTTTTCCTTTCTTTAAATGGGCTAGTATTTTGTTTTCCTAATTACTATTATTAATTTATTTTAATTGTTCTAAATTGGTGAGGAATGCCTATTTTCTGAAGATTTGTTCCAGATTTCTAAGACAACATTTCATAGTGTATATTTAATAATATTTGTTCTTTAAATTGTCTTATGCTCGGATGAAATCCCATGCTATTATTATTATTATTGGTAAATAAAAACTCTCTCTATATTTATAAAACACAAGGCTATGAAATGATCTTCTAAGCATCTGGAAAAGACTCTGGCTAATCAAAGATTAATGATTTACAACGGTATCTGGCTTAGCATGACTGTGGCAACTATGAAACTACCCTAGCTTTTCATCTATTGGGGTTTTACCTTGAATCTATTAAGAATCAACCCAAAATTTTAAGAGATTCTTGCCTTGATTTATTACCAATATGTTTTTTGGAGAGGCTTTGAAGGAAACAAATTCTGGAACATGTTTAGTATTAAATTTGATTATGAGCTTCCCTTCCCTTCTCTCTCTTAATATTTGTCTTACATATTTTGATATTGGGGAAAGGGATGGTTTTGCGGCTGATTTATTACAATATTATGCTAAGAGCATGAACATTAGGATTGTTACAGGTTGGTTTCAATTTGCAAGAGAATTTGTTGAACTAACTTTGGGCCTTGATATTTCTCTACTTCTAACTTCAATTTCTTGTAGGGATATTCAGCTCAAAGGGTGAATTATAGGATTGATGCAGGTTGGTTTCAAGCTGCAAGGGAACCTGTTGAACTGACTTTAGGCCTTGAAATTTCTCTGCTTTTGATGTTGGCTTCTTGTAGACCAATTTTTCCTTTTGATCTTTCCCATTTTTTTGAAGAGGGAATTAGGCTTTGGGGGTGTGCCTCTATGAGAGAAGATTTGTCTTTATTCCCTTGGGTATGAACTAATTATGATTCTTGCAAGGCCTGAAATAGGTTCAAATCCTCTGCTTCATCTTTAACAAGTTGCTTTCGATTTACTGCCTTTGGGATGCTTCCAGCCTTCCTTTGATTGTTTGCCAGTCTAACTATGTTTCAAGCTTTGATGAGGGAGGGTCTATTATTATTATATGTAAAATACTAGGAAATGTTGTATTTCCTTCATTTTTATGTCTTATTGATATTTTTATTTTGTATATTGCGTCACAACAATAGGATTTGGATTAATTTGGCTATTTTTGTACATGATTGTGGAATCCATAATGAATATCATGAAAGGTTGTTTACTTATAAATTTTCAATATTGATAATTGTAAACTGCTTTTTGGTACAGGTATTTTCAACATTTGGGTTCGTTCATAAGATTGCTACTTTTGAAAAGACTACAGGTTTTCAGGTTTGGGACTAAAACACAGTGTGACCAAAAAAATTGTGATGTTTATGTGCCAAGAATTAATATGCTGTAGATACAACAATGATGTTTATTTCCAAAAAATTGTTTGTATAAAATACTTTTGTGGTCAGGTTCTGGTGCAGTTTAGTGATGTAGACACTTTTTCTTATGCAAGAAGAGCCCTGGATGGATGAAGCATACAAAGGTGATTGCATATTTATTCTATGCATATCAAGTGAAATGTGTATTTACATTTGTAGCAGTAAATTTAGAATTTAAGGATGCTTCCATGGAGATGAAATCATTATTGACATTAATTTCTAACTGACATTTTCTATGTTATGTGCTTGGAATTTAGATATTTGCTTCGATAACATGTAGCTCATGCCACCTGTGGATATCATTTTCCGCACACACTGACTTAAATGTCAAATTTTAGAGTCATGGGAGCAGGTAATATGAATTCTGTTTATATGGATGTATATTTAAAGTTCCAGTTAAATATATGGAATTAAATTTTATATATGGAGCAATCAATAGGGAAGGATATGAAAATGAAAATGTATCTTATGATCTAAGTCACCTAGCACGAGGACACATGACACAGGGAAAAATTTCACCAGAAGTACTCTAAATGCCTAAGGGATGCCACTTATCACCGCTTGTTAAATGAAGATAAATTTTACAAGTTATAAACCATTTAAAGGTTTAGTGAACCAATTCTGTTAAGATATATCTAACTTGTCTAAGCAATGTGATCCTGCAGGCTCTCCTTTATATTGAATATATCTGCAATGTTCATGGCCACTTCTCTACAAGGGTTTTCCCTTCAAGGAGTGGTTATATCAGTTGGGGGATTTACATATGATTCTTGTTCGCATCATTGAGAAGTCAAAAACATTTTGCTGCTATTGCTATCATTTCACTCGAGGTCTATCTTCTTTATAATTTTGTTTAAATATATTGTGAGGTGGACATTTCTTGATTTTAATAATGGATTCCTTTAAAGTCCCAACACTCCTATTTTTTATTTTCCTTTTGTAAGTACATTCAAGTAGATCCAAACTTACTCATCCCCTTATTTGTAGTAGAGTAACACCTTGTTGCATACCTTTCCATTTGATGCTTTAAATTTATTGTTTCACCCACCTTAATGATCCATATCTTCTACAAAAATTCCAACGAATTTAAGATTATGGAAGAATGAAATAGTGGCTTATTTTTTGTGTTAGATCTCAGCCCAGTTGATGAAATTATGCTCTGTTTTATCACTTAGAACATATATCATCCTTAAACTTCCTACCACAACTCCATACCACTATTAAATGCCTTTTTCAAAAAAGTGATATCACTTTCATTTCTTATTGTTGCGCATCCCCTTTTGCAAGTATGAAAAGTACTATGTCTGTGATTTAAATGAAAACACTAAGATGCTGGTCCATACTGTTGTTATATTAGATAAATATTTTCTTGTTGTTGCCACATGGAAACTATTGTAATAACCCAGATCTATAAGTAATGGTTCAAGTACTCCATTAAGGTATCAAGTTCTTGTCTCAATACTCTGTTTTGTGCATTGGTTGACACCATATCTAACACCATACATAAAATGTACATATATTGGTGTCTATTTTATCCATTTCAGTTCACAAAGTCTTCTAACATACTTGTTTCTTACAAAAGGCTAACAGATCCAATAACATTTTGGCATTAATACAATAGTTTAGAAACATTATCTTGTTTTATGTATATTGGGGAAGCATTGTTCTATTTACATGTTTAAGAGAATGTCCCCAATACATTCAGTCCATATGGTTATATTGTTATCCATCCTTACATAGATTTGAAAGTTTGGCTTTGTGCTCTTATCTTATATATAATTCGGGTCATTGAAGGAATACGATAAAAAGGTTAACAGACTAAATTAATCTCTCATTTTTGTCATCAACTACAAGGCTATTTGGTGGTCTAAATAGTAATCTAAATATTGTTTTTTATCTTATATTTGAGGAATATACACTCTATATTCTCAATACCTTATATTCATTGATTCATGCTACTATAGTGATTTGAAAGTGTTGAGATGATATAAGGATCAAGTTACATAGTGTATTTTAGATTGGTTGTTCACCTTTTAGGATAGTATACGGAAATTGTCCTTGGCAAGTGCCACCATTGGTATTCGTTCCTTTAAATGTCTATGCCTTTGTTTATTGAACAATTTTTAGAATGGAAGATATACTTATTTAAGACTTTCCATGGGTATCCTTGTCTTTCCAAAGGATATTTTGAGCGCTATGTGACCTTTAAAATGGTCAGGTGAAGATGCCCAGGGTTTGGATGCTAAAGGAGGATGCTAGATATCCGTGGACATGAAAAACAACTCAAACCACCGCATGGGACCTCTAAGTGGAGATACAGGTTCCGTTAGAAGCCTTTTTATGCTATGAGTCTTTAAACCTAGACATGGTTGAGGGAGGAAATATATATCTCATCCCCTAAAGGAATATTTTAAACATCCAAATTTAAAAATCATACATTGAGGTCTGCATAAATTTTCTCTAGCTTGTTGCTCACAACCTGTTCTTAAACCTCCGAATTTGTGGTAACCAAGTAGGTCATGTCTATGTGCATCCTAAGTCACCATGTTCACCATATTTAATTGATGAAATTCAAAATTTGGTGCATTTGATAAGAAGTGGTATAAATTTGGTGATGTTCAACTAGTTATTAACCTTTCATCCTAGCTGCCATTTAAAAATTAATCTTCTGGAATGTGCCATCTATTTGCATATGATGTCTCTATGTTTTCACATGCAACAATGGATTGTGCTCTCCATTTTCACATGCAACTATCCAATATACCCTCTGTCTATCATATATATGCAACTGTGTAATGTGCCCTCCATCTATTATGTGGATTCCAGATATCCATACTATCTATTGTATGGATGCTCTATGAGTTAATAGTAAATAAAACAATAGTCTGTTGTATCCTAATACCTCTACCATTGTATGGATGGAAAAGAAATTAAGTAAACTGGATATGTGAATACCTTGGGTTCTAGTTAAACTCACTACGATTGAACTACTATAGGAAAAACATATTTTTTATATTATATAAATATAATATACCTTATGTAAGTTATCTATGTTAATATAAATTTATATATTTGTAAATGAATANTATATATATATATATATATATATATATATATATATATTATGTAAATTAGATTCAATGTATAATTTATCACCTATACGAAAACAAGAAGTTATATAGCTTAACAGTAAATTCATTTTAAGTTATACAATTAAAATAAATCCATTTTAAGTTTAAATTTTGAATTGAATGGAAAATGTTATCCACTATCTTTGGCAGGGCGATATTTTTTGGATTTTCATAGTTACTGGATTTGAACATGAACATGAACTGGGTGACTATGTGTGTATCGTCTCCTCAACTTTTGCATTATCAGTATTTCTTTTAAATTGACAATTAATGCATCAAATTCCACAAGGCCTGCCTACAATTTATCAAAATGCCATGATATACTTGAAAATTGAGCAACAATTTAGCAAAATGCCTACCTACAATTTATTAAAATGCCATGATATAGTTGAACATTGAGCAACAAAACTTGTTAATCATGTGTAATGACCATTTATCCATTACTCTCTATTAGTTGATATTGGCTTGTAAGAATGGTTGGTAAGGTGTTCAGTATAGCTGCAAAATGTTTCTCGTTACTATTATTTTGAGGCTAGGTATCTCCTACAAAATTTTCGCATGTTGATTTGAGGATGCAATGGATTTAGTTAGTTTATCTAGGTGATATCTAACTTGAATGATTGTTTTAAATCCAGGTCAGAGGTGTGAGGCCTTTATTACTTTCTAAAATGGAATCTTTTTTTTAACATCCTTCGGATAACTCTTTCTCTAGCGCTTCTAAGTATAGTAGCATGTATGTATTTTTACAATATGTTGTCTCTAATTGATAGATGTACTACATGAAAACATAATCTCTTGCATGATCCCAAACCTGAAATTTATTTGCAAGTACTACATTTTATTTTGAGGCTACCAAGGCCACACTTTTCTTGGTACACAACTAAGTACTCGATACTATTATTTTCATTTTTAATTTCTTTATTTTTTCGAAGGAATATTGTGCTTATGCCATGTATTATGATGCATCAAATTAGAGTTGGAATATACCCATCTAATCGAACAAAATCGTGAATGAATGTTGCATCATATGATCCCTTGATGACATTTGAGTAAGCTATCTCTCTAGTTACTCTTATTTTTAATTTTACTTAAGGAAATGTACTTAGTGTTAAGTTCTTTTTACATTCAATTGTAGGTTTAAAGAATTCATCAAGGAGAAGCTTGTCAACAACTGCTCCTTTGAAACAAATTCATGATCAAAGTCTTCTCCTTTCAAATGAATTAATACCAGATTGAATTTCCATGGCTGATATGGCATACCAATACCCTCTTTGTACTCCTGTATGCAGGACCCAGGTTGTATTGAAATTCAAACTCAAGACTTCATTGGATAGAAGGTAAGCCACTACATTTATTTCTTTATAAAAATCGATAAATGACACATTTCAAAAGGAATATTACACCTATTTTAACTAAGCTAATATTGGGAGGAAAAATATGTAGGTTGTTATCCATCCCAAACCTAACAGTCATCCAATTAATATTACATTTTACATTGAATTTGAGCTGCCCAAAAAGGCCATATCTTGCAATTCTTTCAGTTTATTCCTAACCTACTAAAATGATAGTGCTATCTCCTAAGTTCTTGTTTCTCATTTTCAAGTATTTGGGTTTTTTCATTCCAAATTTCATAGGAATTTCAAAATGAAACATAAACATTGAAAGGTGAAGTGGACTAAATCATATAGAAAGCTACATGGAAACGAACTTACTAAGGTATCTTTTTGTGCTCATGATACATGTTGACATGTTTTCCCATGTTTTCCCATGTTGTGCCACAATTTTCATCCAAACTTACAATACAGATGATTACTTATTTGGTTCTATCTCTTTGTACTTAGATAGTTTCCAGAACAAACTTCAAGATTAGTCAATTTTTGCAACAATAGTAATTTTTTTCAACAATTTTGAAGAATGCAAGAAAAACCATTTCATTTTGTGTTCCATGCCAAATGATTAAGGCCATATTTGCATGTGGATGGAGTTAATTTTATAACATTATTAGACATGCAAATTTTCAGTTAATATCATTGCTTTAAAAGAAATAGGACAGAACGCTCGAGTTTGAGAGAATAAGGAACAGGCCTAAGACATATGATAGAAATCATCAAAATACTTTGAAATCCATCAAGAAGATTGAGGAAGTTCATGTTAGCACGGAGGATAAATTATGGGAGAACATGTTTCTCTCTTTCTCTTCAACTTTCCTTGTAAAAGACTCTAGGGATAATAACTGAAAATTAGCTAATTGGTTATTTTATAGACAACCATATTTTATGTTAATTTCTATTCTCCCATTAAATGAAGGACTCAATTTCATGATGACATTACAAGGATGGTGTATGTCTGGTCGTCAGTGAAGTTGGATCTAAAGAGAACTGGGGCCAAATGCCTAAAAAAAGCCAAAGGATTATGGAAGAACATATTTTTATGTCCTTAGTTTCACTCTAAATCATGGCCATTGATTTTTTTTCATGTTTTCCCATATGTGTCTACGGACATTTTTTCCCATATGTGATTGCGAATTCACAACTTTGAAGCAAAGATGGTGGAGGACAATGCAATAATTGTCCTATGTGAGGTCATGTAAAGGCATTTCAAACATATTTTAGTAGTGGAAAAAAATGGCTACAATGAAATCAAGTGATATAGCATTCCTAGTTGTATTCATTAAAGACCAAATATGTGTATATACTACACAATGATCGTTATAATATTATTTTTCTATTGTTGTGAGAATGCATAAAAGTTCATTTCTATCAACAACGATTCTCTCTAATCCCAACCTTCACAACCCAAAATTGAAATCATTCCATGAATCAATTGACAATCAATTTTTGCATTAAGTGTTTGTGTTGCCATGAGGATTTATTATGTAACATTTGTAATAGTGCATTGTTTTAGGGTTTTCTACTTGCCATGATTATTTCTTTTGAAATTGAGTTTGTTGAAAGTCTCACATATTTTCCAATGTTTTTAACTATATTGGGTGGTTGTAAAATCTGTCCTAAGATTGTAATCAAAAGGAATTTGGTGAGTATAGGAATTGCATTGCCCCTTCAAGAGGGGATGTTTGATTGGTGCATTATTTGAGTGCTAATTGGTTATTTTGGATTGGTTATGATTTAAACGATTTGATTGTGTATAATGTGATGAATTAACATACAAAAATAATGATAATCAAGTTACTATAGATACATAATGGATTACCTTTTAATAGTCCTTCAAGTCTTTTAAATGCATTTATTTAGTGCAAAAATGAGTTCAAGGACTAGTATAGGGTAAGCCATTATGGATCTATAGTAACTTGATAATCATTACTCTGTATGCTTGAATAATGCAACATTTGTTTGAATATCATAATTATCAAGCAATAACATCTTCTTAAAGGGTGGTAGCTCAATGGTAGAGCACCTGCCTGATTATAGGCAGGAGGTTGGTTGTTCGATTCCTTCGTACCTTATCATAAATTTGTGACTACAAAAATGACTAAATTCACATATATATGACTATTAGTAGTTAATTTCTTGTATCTAGTTCTATTTAGCTTTGTTTAGTCATATATTTGGTCATTAATTACTACAATCAGTGACTAAATCATTGACTATCAATGACTAATAAGTCAAGCTATCAATGACTAAGTGAAATACGACTAGCTATAAGATAGTGAAATTATCTACTATTAGTCTTTGACTCAAAAATAGTCATTTATAGCCTGATTTTAGTCATTTTTTTGGTCATTAATTTCTCATTTTGTAATAGTGACTCAAGCCCTCGTAAACATATTAAAATAAGAGCCATGTAAGTGCAAGGAGGCCACATGATCAAATCATGTGGACCCTCTGTTTCCTGTTTTTGTAAACATTATATCAATCAAAACCCATTACCGAACACGACTCAGGATCGAATCCTGAAGGGTCTTATTTATTTTACAAATGGCCACATCCTTCACAATTAAATACATATTCATGAAAATCATTACACAGAGGTCGTAAGACCTTTACTAATATATACGCTACATTTACATAGCCACGACTTATAAATAAAGCACACAGTAAATATAAATAACTATCTTGCAGTGTCAATGAATCCACTACAATAACAATAGTCATCCAGGATTTGCACCCATGACTTATCTACTTTCCACATTGCACTTTAGAAAAAACAAAAGCTAAAATCTAAACATACTACAATTTCGCAGCTTCCATGGCAAGCGCTTATGCTGTCCACGACATGCCCCCCAAGCCATATGCTGTCAAATATTCTATTTATCATAACTAAGCTAATAATGGAAATGATTTCACATAATCCAACCACGAAGGAAAAATCCATATAAAACCCAAGTTTAATTAACAAACAATGCAGCATAGATTTGCATACCCAAAATATTAAGTCTTAAATCAAGCCTACGTAGTCATCCAATGGTTGTGGCACCATTAGAAGCAATGGTGCTACCACTGTGTACATTATAAATGATAACCTTGAAATCAAAATTTACATGCAGAGCCTATTAAAGGTCTCAAGCTTCTCCTTACAGCTAAAAACCCTCTTTAAATCACATTCCATTCCATTTTAAATACAGACCAGGAGGGAAAAAAAACTCTATAAACCAAACCCCAATCACGACAAGTTAAAAACTAGGCTTAAGGACAAGAGGTGGTGAGTATGACTTGAATAGAAAGCTTACCATATTGGTAATGCTTCACCATGGCTCAAAGTCATGCTACAAGCCATACACCTCCTCGCCAAACCTGTCACCTACAACCACAACAAAACAACGATAATGAGGAGTATGATTATCCATAATAAGAAATAAAACAATTCTAACACAATGAAGTCAAATGCTACCATACCTCCGATGCCTTGTAGGTCGCCTTCACTAACTGCACAGAGCCGAGACCAAAAAAACAACAAATAGAGAAAATTACCAGAGTCCTTCATGAGCCATGCCCTAATCTTGGGACTCCATGAACTCCAAGGTGCATTAATGGCACCGACCTGGTGTCCATTATTCATGCTAAAACCCACATCTCCATAGTTGTAAATGACACAATATCTTTTGCCACCTTTTTAATTCTGCGTAATGTTAAAACCTCAATGTGAACATTTAGATCATGGTATATATTCGCTACCCATAGTTTAATGCAGGGTAAAGGTATTATATGCATGGTGTAATTTAGGCACTAAGCCTCCAAACCTTGGCTTATCTTCCTCCTTATGCAATAAGCTTAGAACCATGGCATATGAATTATTCCATGGTAACCCTTGTTTTCATAGAACCAAGAATTGATCTTTAAACAAAGGTTGGTAACCCTGCCAAGAACAATATAATTATACATTAATAATTTCAATAAAATAAATAGGAAATGAAAAATAGGTTGAAAGTATGAACAGTTGATCGGTAACATTTAAATAATAGTAAGAGTCACTTACATAATAAGACTAGGTTTTATAGAGGTTAAGTGGGGTAATTACATTGTCACTAAACCAAGTATGTACGAGGGAATAATTGTTGGGGTTCTGACCCTTAGGGTCTTTAGTTTTGGTAACTCCACGGGTTTTTGCATGTAAGTGGAGTTACGCATCAAAATAGTCTTAGGGGTGTCGGGGTTGGGTCAAAGCCCCCTTTTGTATTTAACCCATGGTTTAAGTCCAGGGTTAGGGTTTTCGGCGCCCATGGTTTAAATCCAGGGTTTTGTAATATTGTGCTGTATAAATAGGCACTTATGTAATGAAGTAGGGTTAGGTCTTTAACGATTATCATATGATGCTATTGTATTGTGAAGCTAAGAGACTGTACAAGGGTTTTGTAAGGAAAGGTTAAGTCCTAGCTGTGTATGTGGATGACCTCCTGCTGTGTGCACGGCTTTTAGGACTTGAAGAGATCTACAGCTAAGTGCACAGATCAGAACTGTGGTTTTGTAAAGAGTTGAATAAACACAGTTGTGTGGACGTAATCCCTACACTGGGGGTGAACCACGTTACATATCGTGTCGTGGTTCTTGTGTTATTTTGATATTTCTATTATGTTCTTTTATGCATTAATAACTATAAATCTGATAAGTAAGATCGCTACTAACAAATAGCTTTGCTGTGAATTGCCAGTAAAGGGTTAAGCAAGTCATAGTTTGTTGATATATCTGCGAAGTTATATATGTGAATGTCGGAGCTCTGTGTTAATTGATTATAATTTATTAAAGGCTAAAGGTACAGTAATATCCCTCTTCTGCTTGCAGAAACCTGATTCTGCGTCACCCCATAGCTGTTTCGGGTGAGACTGTAGCCTGTTCACAGGCTGCTGCCGAAAGGGCCAACACTATGGGTCTTTTGTTGGTGCAAAGTTATTGGTAAAACTCGGGTCTGCCCTATAGCCCAACAAATTGATTCCGTTGCTGGTTGAACTATCTGTTGAAGAGGGATCTATGTCGTACCTCAAGGGCTATGTTCTGGAGACCCTCTGTAAAATAAATCAGTGACTGGATCGAGGAGACCTATTTGAAGTTTGTAGAGCAAGAAAATAAGAATCCTCGCCGTACTGCGGATTTTTTTTTGCAAAGGTACATCTTTTCTAATGTTTATGAAATTTTCTTTGGTAGTATACACATAGAATTGCACCAGTGGTTATCCAGGTTAATAGAGAGAAGGGTGAACTTCCAAGAAAATTAGTTTCCTCCCTGGAACCCCGCAAGAATCACTATCTTGAAAAGGGTGAACAATGCGATCTCGCGAGCTGTCGATTTCTAGACGACGCGAACCCTTGCAGCATTTGTGACAAAGTTTGCCATCGACACAAATACATCCTTTAGCGAAGCCGAACGACAATTCTTCAAAGGACCATGCGGTAAGTATTTGAAATTATTGAGCTTGAATATTAAAATGCTATTGGTTGAAAAAGGAATTTTGCTTATAGAATCCGATTGTTAGATTTAGTACTACTAACCCATGGTTGGAAATGACTGGGACTTAGATGAGCAAAGTGGTTTGCTGTGAAACGGTAAGAGATATAAGAGAGATCTTGGCTCCTCTACTGAGTATGCCCCTTTAAGTTCAGAAGACATTGAGTCTGCTGAAACCCCCTTTGTTCGAAACCCTCCCATAACCCTGCAGCAAAGACCTGTTATCCCCGAAAACCTATCGCAGTCTGCAAGTAACCCTAGCTGGACTGTCCCTGTCACAGGTCAGCCTACCCCAACAATTTCTCCTACAACTCCCTCTTCCTTCCCCCCTAGATACCTGATGGCCCATGTTCATGATGACATCAAGCTACTAGTTTTTAAGGGAACTGGATCGGAGGATCTAGAACAGTTCTGGTTTCTATGCGAAGCTGTATGGACCGCGAAGAACATTATGGACCAAGATGTTAGCTAGATAAAGTTAGCTTCACGATTGGAGCAGCTCAACATAAGGAATGGTTTATTGCGGCATTACTACCTCACATCAGAACTCCACTCATGCAACAGAAGGTTGCTGATCAGCAAGAAGCTTTAGAGATTGCCATGAAGCTAGAAACAACACCTGTCGGAGATAATTCTGGCATAGCACAAATTCAAGCGCAGCTGGCAGAAATGGATTTAGAGCATCGTGATATGAAGAAGGGGAAATCAAACCGCAAAGAGGTGTGGTGTACGTGATGCCGAATAGAAGGCCATGACAAGGATCAATGTCCGGCGCTAAGAAACTATCTGAATATTGGTGCACCAAACCCACTGAATACTACTGTTCTCTACTGTGAAATCTGTTGAACTACTGGCCAACATCGACTGGAATATTGCTATCTACTACAGAGGTATGTTCAAGTCCCAAAGAATCCTTACTGTAAGTTCTATAAATCCGTAGGCCACAATGAATATGAGTGTCGCAGCTTCGACCTCATGAGGGAGTGTACCTACGATGCTTATATGGTTCACCCTAATGCACAAGGAAATGATGGATATGGTTACCAGGGTGGTCAAGGTAGCTTCAGAGGCCAGGGTTGTGGTATTCCTGGTAGTGGTCGAGGCCAGGTCATCTGCTACAACTGCAATATAGCAGAACATCTAGCTCGCGACTGTCGGAACCCAACCATGACATGTCAATATTGCTGAGCAGTCGATCATGTCATCGAGCAGTGCCCATAGTTGATAGCTAAGATCCAAGAGAGAAACAGCAAACCTACTCAGAATGTCCAGTTGGTGTCTATAGAACCACGACTGATCCCAGTTGTCAATGTTGTCACAAAGAGTGGAGCTATAATAGATGTGCAGGGTAAGGAAAGACAGCCTGACGAAGCTTGGGTGCGTAAGGCCATAGCGAAGGATCTAACATTTGATGTCCGACGAGAAAAAGAAACTTTTTTGGAGGCAAGACAAGACTTTGCTGATCTCGAACTGCCAGAAGTATACAAGCAGCATCAGCAGTCACAACCTCAGGAAAGTTCAAAAGGTTAAGTAAGTACTCTGTCCTCGTTTTTACAAAGTTACATCAAGTTGTTAAGGAACTAGAATGCCTTGAGTGAATTACAAAAAGTCATTCAGTCTTGTGAACCTCACCAAAGCCCTGGTCAAGAAAATGTTGTTAGTAGAATTAGAAGGACTGGGAGAGAGATGAGACTACATGCTGAGGTAGGAGAGTATGACATGAAGGATATTATCTTAGATCTGGGTTCAAAAGTCAATATTTTAACTAAACAGACATAGGAACAAATGGGGAAACCTACCCTTGATTGGTCACCTATATAGTTGAGACTAGCTAATCAGCAGAGGATTGTGCCCTTAGGAATATTCCCTCGTGTACCAATAGACATAGATGGAGTAAGTACTGTAGCAGACTTCGAAGTCATTGAGATTATTCATGATAGCAACCCCTATCCAGCATTGCTAGGAATTGAGTGGGAAATAGATAATGATGCAGTTATCAATATTAAAAAGAGACAGATGTCCTTTGAAGGGAAGGGTTTGAGAGGCATCCTACCATTAGATCCTTCTCAGGGAGAAAGATATACAGAGCCAGTCAGAGAAGACGATCAGGATATTCTGGATCACATCTACAATATCACAGCTAAGGAAGAAGATTATGTCGAACCTTCTGCTGAAGGCATAATGGATTGGCAGTGTGATAGCTCTTGCATATCTGACTCAGATTATGGTCTAGAGAATTGGCAGAACCGACTATATGAGCTAAATGGACATCGGTGTGCATGAATTACCAAATCTCTCAGATGCCTTAGCGCAGAAACAAGAGCTTTTCCTACCTATGAGGGGTTGACATACCCATGGGAATTTATCGTGCAATTCTCAGAACAAGTACCAGAGTCACAGAGAATGCAGAATCTGGAAGCAACATTAAGAGCTACAACAGCTAGATGGTGGAATGGTCACAAAAAGCATATTCACAGTTGGGAAGCCTGCCAGAAATTTCTGCGCCTAAGATTTATAGATCAACATCAAGAGGTGCGAAGCAAGTTTACTGGGTAGAATAGTCCTCAAGAACATTTGAAGTAGTGTTATGCAACATGGGAGTATGTACCTCACGAAGAATGGGTACACAGGTTTGTGCACACTTTGGAACCAGTAGGAAAGAACTGATATACAGAGGTCAAACTTCGACATGGTACTATAAGTTGGGATAACCTGGTTGATAGTTTTATGCTTACATTCTCTATTAATGAAGTTTGCCCTGCTTTAGATGCAGATGTTAGGATGATCCACACTAAGGTATTTGATGCTCAATAAATAGTTGAATACCAACCGGATTGGAAGGAACAAGAAGCTAATGGCGTGGAATGTTATAACCTCGCAATTGATGAGGATGACGATCCACGCAACATCAACATTCTTGAGTCAGAGGGACACTGCGAAGTACATAGCCCAACAGTTGAAGCACCTGAAGTGACTCAGCCCCTGAATACGCGGACCGTAAAAATTGGGTTAGAAGAATACTCCAAGTATGCTACGATTGGAGATTATTGGGATGAATAAATGGTGAGTAAAGTGACCCAACTTCTCCGCGAGTATCACGACCTATTTTCGATGAAGTTTTATGAGATGAAAGGTATCCTTGGGGATATAGGAGTAATAAAGATCCCCTTGAAACCTGATGCGAATCCTGTGAAACAGCGCCCGTATCAGCTGAATCCCAAGTATCAAGAAAAAGTTAGACTGGAGTTAGATAAGATGCTTGCTGCAGGAATTATTGAGCCTATTGAGGAATCTGAATGGGTCAGTCCAATGCTAGTGAAAGAAAAGAATACTAAGGGTGAAATCCGAATCTGTGTTGATTTGAGGAAACTGAATGATGCGTGCCTGCATGACCCCTTCCCTACTCCTTTTACAGATGAAGTTCTAGATAATGTTGGAGGTCAAGAAGTGTACTCTTTTACTGATGGATTTTCTGGCTACCATCAGATCAAAATTGCTCCAGAGGATTGACATAATACAACATTTGCTACAGAAATGGGATCCTTCCAGTATACAGTTATGCCCTTTGGGTTAAAGAATGCCCCTGCCATGTTTTCTAGAGTAGTAATTTGTGCATTAGAGGAAATTTCAACTCAAAATGGGCCTTTTAACTTTGATTCAAATTCCATGTCATCATGTGTTAGCCAATGAAATTTCTTTAAATTTGAAATACCGTATAGGTCTTAAACACTTTTTTAATATAAATTTGGGGATAGGTATCATTAAAAAAACTACTTTTTTTGTTTGTATTTTCGACATATCTCCCTGTGTTTTTACTCAAATTTCGATTGGGAGAGCTCGTTAGATCATCAATTAAATTCCGCATCCAACGAGTACCCACTCGGCATACTTTTGATGGACCCCGCTACCCCAAAAGCAAAAAATACCCGAAAAAATGTGATGATGATGTCATCATCACGTTTTTTTAGGTATTTTTTGTTTTTGGGGTAGCGGGGTCCATCAAAAGTATTCCGAGTGGGTACTCGTTGGATGTGGAATTTAATTCATGATCTAACGAGCTCTCCCAATCGAAATTTGGGTAAAAAAACGGGGAGATATGTAAAAAATACAAACAAAAAAGTAGTTTTTTTCTTTTCTTCCTCTAAAATTAATAAATATTATTTTATTATTTTAACTATTATTTTATTAATTCTTTTTAGGAGGCCCATTTTGAGTTGAAATTTCCTCTAATGCATTTAAAGAGTTTATATATAAATTCTTAGAAGTTTATTTTGATGACTGGACTATTTTTGGGTTACTAAAAGACCACATAACTAGTTTAAGACTTATGCTGGACAAGTGTAGACAGCACCAGATCTCCTTGAACTTGAAAAAGTGCATCTTTTGCACACCCTTTGGCATTCTACTGGGTCATATTGTCTGTAAGCAAGGATTGATGGTGGATCCTGGGAAGATAGCAATCATTGTGAACTTGCCACCCCCGAAGTTAGTTAAGCAACTGCGCACCACACTTGGTCACACTGGATACTATAGGAAATTTATTAAAGGTTATGCCTAGATCACAGCCCCGATGGAGAAACAGTTGAAGAAAGAGATTAAGTTCGAATGGACACTTGAGTGTCAAGAAATCTTGGACATTCTAAAAGAAAAAATGGTAAATGCCCCTATTTTGGTATTTCCTGACTGGAATAAGGAGTTTCATGTGCATGTTGATGCATCCTCTATAGCTCTAGGTATAGTATTGGATCAGACAGGAGAAGGAAACATCGATCACCCTATTGCCTTTGCAAGTCGCAAGTTGTCAACAAGAGAAAGGAGTTATAAGATGACAGAAAGGAAAGGTTTAGCTATGGTATATGCTTTGCAAAAGTTTCGACATTATCTATTAGGTTCTAATTTTAAAATGTTCACTGACCACTCTGCTTTGAAATATTTGGTTAACAAGCCTGTGTTAGGTGGAAGAATATGTAGATGGATAATATTGTTCCAGGAATATGACTTTGAGATTATAGTTAAACTAGGAAGACTTAACCTGGGAACGGACCATCTGTCAAGGCTCGAGTTAGGGGAAGAGCCCACTAGCATAGATGAAGGTCTTCCTGATGCCCAGTTATTCGCCATCCAGATGGTCGATGACTAATTTCAGGACATTGTTTAGTATTTGGATATAGGATTTGCACCCTCGGAGATGAAAACACAGTAAAAGAAGCAGTTGGTGGTTCACGCGGCTAACTTTACCTTGGTCGCAGGACAACTATACAAGATGGGACCAGATGAGATACTGCGCAGGTGTGTCTTGGAGCATGAAAAACCCTTGATTTTGGCTGAGGCACATTCTGGTGCAGCGGGAGTACATTATGCAGGAAAAGCTACAGCACAGAAGATTCCGGCAGCAGGATTATGGTGGCCTACACTTCATAAAGATGCTAGGGAGTACTGCCACAGATGCGACATCTGTCAGAGGACAGGAAAAACATCCAGGAGGGATAAGATGCCTCTCATTCCACAGGTAACTCTACAAGCCTTTGATAAATGGGCTATTGATTTTGTGGGACCTATAAATCCCCCTGCAAAGAAATCTGGATCAAGGTACATTATTATAGCAACAGAGTACCTTACCCGTTGGGATGAAGCTCAACCAGTCAAAGATTGTAGCGCTGCTACAGCAGCGAAGTTCATCTTTGAAAATATCTTAACAAGGTTTGGATGTCCTAGAATTCTTATGAGTGACCAGGGATCACACTTTCTAAATAAAAATATCGAAGCCTTGACAGAAGAATTTCAGGTATACCATCAGAAGAGTACTGCGTACCATCCTCAAGCCAATGGAACTGTGGAAGCCTTCAACAAAATTCCTGAGCAGGCTCTGACCAAGGTTTGCAATGTTAATAGAAATGATTGGGATCTTAGAATCCCGACAGTCCTATGGACTTACAGAACCACTTGCAAAAAGTTGACAGGCCATACACCTTTTAGGTTGGTTTATGGGCAGGAAGCAGTTATGCCGATGGAGTACATTGTTCCTAGTCTCAGAATAGCTGCTTTCAAAGAAATGGATGACCCATATACGTTGAACAAAAGGCTAGCTCAGATAATAGAACTAGAAGAGGACAGATTCATTGCAGGCTTCCAGCAGCAAGTCCAGAAGGCTAGAGAAAAAGCGTGGCATGATAGGCACATTAAAAAGAAGCAATTCTAAAGCGGTGATCTTGTACTCTTATATGACAGTAAATTCATGAAGTTCCCAGGAAATTTTAAGACCCATTGGAAAGGACCATACATAGTTCAGAAAGTTACTGATGGTGGCGCAATCCAGTTAGCTAAATTGAATGGAGAAACCTTGCCTTCCATGGTGAATGGAAGTCGGTTGAAGAAATGTAGGGACAAGCTGGGACCCTCTAGTCAGGAGTAATAAAAGGAGGAAGAGTCTAAGTACCAAGAACAGCTACGAGTGGGTACTAGACTATAATCAAGCTGTCAAAAGGTCGCGGGTCGAGGCTCACATATACTATTGAAGGTCGCTAGTATGGTGCAGCTAAAAGTTGGGTCGCAGTCTAAAATCATGACTGCTCGGGAAGATTGGATTTGGCAGAAATGGCATGTGCACTGCGTTGAGTGCCCTTAATGATGATATTTTATAAGATTTAGCGGTGTGGGGATGAGATCCACCACCTCTTGATCAAATCGGATATCCATGATGTATCATTATGACAGATCTGATCATCGGATTCTTTAAAAAGACATCCAGTCCCGCATATTTCACATTCTATAGTTTCTCCAGTTAAGACCATGTCAAACGACTATGAAGTTCTAGAACTGTTAAGAGATTTCAGGGAGAGAGGTCTGTAGAACCTCCTGAGAAATCCTCCTATGCAGGCTTGCTTGACCAGAAGCAAAGAAAGGAAGAAGTTCACTCTAGGAGACGTGAAAAAAGGCATAAGTGCACTCTATGTGGCACTATGAAAGGCAACAGTCCTCACGGAGAAACCCTGAACAAGCCCAAGAGATATCCTTTTGGGTTAGAAAAACTGAATCGGTTGTTTGTCTTATGCAAAGGCACGCTGACACGCAAGTCTGAGGGTATCTAAGCCCCCCGAGTTGTGGATGGTCAAACTTTTAATCAGGCATAGCAAACAAGCAGACCAAAGAATGGGGTTGCTGATAAACCCAGAAGGTCATCGCCAGCATCAAAAATTACGAAGCAAGGGAGAAAGCCATCAATTACAACACACGCAACCTCGGCAAGCAGTCCATTCCCTTCGCCAGCAAGACTCTAACGCTTAAAGAGTACAAGAGTGCCCCGGGACGGGTCACAAGTGAGTCTTAGGGGCGTGTTAGGGCTCCGACCCTTAGGGTCTTTAGTTTTGGTAACTCTGCGGGTTTTTGCATGTAAGTGGAGTTACGCATCAAAATAGTCTTAGGAGTGTCAGGGTTGGGTCGAAGCCCCCTTTTGTATTTAACCCATGGTTTAAGTCCAGGGTTAGGTTTTTGGGCGCCCATGGTTTAAATCCAGGGTTTTGTAATAGTGCGTTGTATAAATAGGCACTTATGTAATGAATTAGGGTTAGGTCTTTAATGATTATCATATGATGCTATTGTAATGCGAAGCTAAGAGACTTTATAAAGGTTTTGTAAGGAAAGGTTAAGTCCCAGCTATGTGTGTGGACGACCTCTACAGCTGTGTGTGCAGAGGCCTGCTGTTGTGTGCACGGCTTTGAGGACTTGAAGAGATCTGCAGCTGAGTGTGTAGATCAGAACTATGGTTTTGTAAAGAGTTGAATAAACACAGTTCTGTGGACGTAACCCCTACAATGAGGGTGAACCACGTTACATCTGGTGTCGTGGTTCTTGTGTTATTGTGATATTTCTATTATGTTCTTTTATGCATTAATAACTATAAATATGATAAGTAAGATCGCTACTAACAAATAGCTTCGCTGTGAATTCCCAGTAAAGGGTTAAGAAATTCATAGTTTTTTTATCTATCTACGAAGTTATATATGTGAATGTCGGAGCTATGTGTTAATTGATTATAATTTATTAAATGCTAAAGGTACAGTAATATCCCTCTTCTGCTTGCAAAAACCTGATTCTGCGGCACCCCATAGCTATTTCGGGTGAGACTGTAGCCTATTCACAGGCTGCTACCGAAAGGGCCAACACTGTGGGTCTTTTGTTGGTGCGAAGTTATTGGTAAAACCCGGGTTTTCCCTATAGCCCAACAATAATAACGATCAACAGGTTTGACTAGATGTAAGTGTAAATGCACCCGCATGTAAACAAGCTAGGAGTGTCTTAGTTCAAATTGAAAGAAGTAAGCTTGGTAGACAAGTAGAAACATTACCTCTCAGTCAGTCACATGGGAGAACTAGTCTCGCCATTCCACCCACTTTCATTCCAAAAACAAAGTTAAGTTAGAACCATGTAAATAACAAGTAAAACTATGCAGAAATGAACGAAGTATATAATCAAGCAATTACCCATACACAACAATCTAAACACATTAGAGTAACGTAGAAAACATATTTACAACATCATAATGTAAAATACAGTAACAAACATAACGAAAAGAAAGAAGTAAAACGTAAGAACAACTTATGATAAATAAGTCCAATAATGTCCATACCCAGGTAGTTTATACTTTCCTAATGAAAAAAAATTATTTTCAATTTTTGCGGACATTACAGGAGGTGTTTAAGGGATTATCATTTTATCCTTCCGAGTTTGCTTGTCTAGTTGTAAATTTTTTGTATTATAATTTTTTGTAATTTTCTCTTTTTCTGTTTGTTCTTCTATGAGAAGAGGGGATTCTTTTTCCAAAATGTTTTTGGACCTCAAGTGGATATTCTAAAATGGGAAGGAATTAGTATGAAGCTGTTGTTCCTTCATCAATATTATACATGTTTTTTCCCACTCTATTATTAGGATTTTTTACTGGCTCGGTTGGTAACTAAGTTGGTCAAGGTGGAGGTTGGTTAGATGGGAGATAAAATTGTTGGGGTTGGGTTAGTTGAGGAACATGATTTGGATGTGAAGGAAATGAAAGTTGATTATGCTGGTATCATGGGTAAGAAAAAGATTGTTGGTAAGGATGTGGGTAGGCCTGCTGATATGTTTGCTTTCCATGAGCATATCCTCTCCAATTTTGAAGAGGTTGGTTTGGTTTGGTTGAGTAGACCAAGTCTACTAAGGCATAGGTGCCTTCCATGAATCCTGAATAGGATATTGATAACTTGGAAAAATTTGTTGTATATGGTCTTGAGACATACCTATAAAATGTGGCTGCCATGGTCTTTTATGTGATAGAAGGTAAAGAGACTCCATGTTTTGGATTCCTTACACTTGAGCTACTTGTCATTCTTTCAAACTAGAACATTCATTAGTCTTATGATTTTTTACACATAACCCACAAATCTGAACATTATTAAAGGAAATTATTTCAATGCGTGTTTCTTCCTACATTTAGGACAAAAAATTGTGTAACAACCCGGTTTTGACCCCATTTTGCATTAAATATACATGATACATATATTGTAAATAACCATGGTGCAGATCCAAATGCAAAGGTCCCAGCATCGATTTGGTTATGTTATGTTTCAGATAGAAATCGTCACCGATGGTATATCAGGACATACGACATATATTAAAGTTGTGGCATCATGTAGCTATACATTTTAATTAAATAACCCCAACCAACTATGTTCACTACAACCAAATTGAGAAGGGGCATGATTCCTAACGATAAGGAGGGGGAAGGTTGAATCGTGAGCCATGGAGGAAAGGCCATGTGTCACCGCTCTTTTTTCTCACCCTCCCTTATCTCATGAAACGGCCATCTTAATTTTTCTACTGGTGGTTGGAGCCGTTAATGTTGGTAGTGGAGTGTGGTAGGACTACCATGCCTTTCCCACATGCACGCTCCACCAGGCTGACCCTTTATGCTGATAGAAAGACCACTACGCCCACAATTCGACTCTCGCACGATGACACTCCCTTTCTAGTGGATGATTCATTTTCCTCATGCGGGCTGAGCTAAAAGGATCCACGATCCATTGAGTGAGGGTTGACCCTTTCCTCTCTCACACCTATTTTCCGACTATTGGTTATGTTCTTCTTTCTATTCACTTAGAGAATCGAATTTCTCCTGGACATTATTGGACTGTGTTTCCTCCATGCATTGTCGACTGTGTTTTTCCTTTACAATGTGGTATTTGCTGTAGATTGTTGTGGTTTTCCCTATGGTTCGTTAGTTGTTGTTTCCCCACTCTTATTGGCTAAATTGCCTTGCGATTTGGGGCTACTGTAGGTTGCTGTGGGATTGTTTTGGCCACGATATGGCCAAGAATGATCCAGGGAGTTACATATCCCCTGTCAAAGCTTTAATATTTGGTTGCTGCATGCACATAATGGTTTTGTCCTTAGACTACATTGGAGTGGTGAATGAGGGCCTGATGTGCTTGATAAACCTTGTGGTTTCAGAACCACATCGAGAGAGCTAGTGGCTGGATTTCTTCTCCACAACCCTTGGATAGCATAGGAAGGGAGATAAGGTTCTGAGGGACTGTGTTTCAGATAAAGGACCGATTTCCTTATGTTGGGTGTGTGTGGGTGTCTTAGAAGCCAGGCTAGTTTTGGTGTAGGTGTCCTTATGTCTTCAATGAGCTCACAAGCTTAGCGTTTAGCCTTTCCCAACTCTTGGATGACTTGATAAACCCAACTTTGTTGGCTTTGCTGATCTGTTGTTCGCCTAATAAACCCAGTGGTGTTGGCTTGGATGAACTGTGTACCCTTGTGGCGTTGTTATCCTTGTCTATGTGTAAGCCTGTTAGTTCCTTATTCCTTGGGGAATCATGCTTGACTCAGGGGTGGCAGCATTTCTAAGAGATTAAATAGCACACGGGCCTATGGTTGGGTGGAACGTTGCAGCGACATAGCTGGCTGCGGGACAAGTTCTCTTTAAGATAAGTATTCTTTCCTAACTTGTGTCTGCAACTATATTTTCCATTGATGAATGATGATGTACATGTTGAATTCTGAATCATATATGAGTGCATGTTGTTTGCTTCCGCTATGTATATGAATGATTAATGCATCGTAATATGTTTTATGTTTTTAAGTATCATGCTTCAGCATTATATGTATGTATGTTCTTGTTCATGGGGCTGGATGCTTGGATGATTGATGTATCGTAGAATACTATTCGCTGGTCGGAGCATCGGGGCGATACAAATAGACAGAGCTTGATCTTATTGATATTGTTGTTCTTTTCTTTTCTTAGTTTTAAAGACTTCTACTTCTGTCCCTAAATTAATCAAAAGATCAGATTTAAAATCTTCTAACAAGCTTCCAAACTCAGCACTTCATATACTCATGTTGCTGATTTAGTTGTCTTCGAAGTGATATCTCTTTTCCCTTTTCCATCTCTTGCTCTTGGATACTTCTCACACAACTCTGTAATTTCATCAAAAGGAAAGTAGGAAACATATATCCTTTCCCCATTACATTAAGAACATCAATATACTAATCTTGGATACCTTTCAAGAAGATTGTTCTAATGATGTATAAAGTCAAGCAAGTATATTTAGATTTCTATAGATTATAGAGAAATCTTTCAAGATATTCTTCCAAACTTTCATCTTCTTTCAAAGACATCTTGAAAATATCATCTTTATAATATTTAGATCTACAATATGCTTGATATTTTTTTAGAAAAATATTTCTCATGTCATCCCAACTAGTGATAGTTTGTTCTCCTAATACCATGAACCATTTCATTGCAGTAGTTTTAAGAGTAGCAGGAAACAGGAAAATATTAGGTGTATCATCAGTATATCCATAGGTACGACATAAAATATCAAATTCAAATAGAACTGAGTCAAGATCTTCAGAATTCATACCATAAAATTTAGGTAAAATAGATGGTGGAATGTTTTTAATTTTTACCTCTTCTCCTAGTATGATACTAGTATCTAAGATTGGAAATCGAAAGGTGTTTTTTTGTTCTTCTTCATTTCCTATGTCTTCTACTCTTTCATTTCTTCTATCTTCTTCCCTCTCTTTTATTCTTTCTTCTCATCTTTTGTTTCCATCTTCTAACCTTATTTCATACTCTCTTCGTTGTTCTTGATTTGGTCCCCTAAATACTTTGTCCTCATCCATTTCTCTTCATTTGTTTTCAATCTCCATTCTTCTTTCATTCTCTCTACATTGTTATACACTTAGTCCTCATTTCTTAGAGGTTTATTTCTCATCCATTTTGAAAGTATCAGCAATTGTTGCAATGAATCTGTTATTCTCAGATGAAGAAGTCCCTGTTATTTCCATTTTTGGGGGGTTTTTTTACAAATATTCCTTTTTCATCTCTTTGCATTGACATAAAAAAAAACTAAATTCTGCTATGTGTTTTTGTGTTTTTTTTAAGGAGATAAACTTCCTAAGTATATTTATAAATATGATTCCCTAAAAATGGTGCCAAATGTTGGCCTAATATGCTGTTGTAAATCAGATCTTAAGTTTAAAATGTCAATCTGGTAACCTAATATTTAGAAGCATATCCAACAACTATGCACTTACAACTAGACTAGCTTGAAATCTACTATACTTCAAAAAACCTAAACTGTTTAAATGTTGTCAGTACAAAATTACAAAAAATACGTTACAGGAAATGTATGCACTGGCATTTTTTAACTCAACCACATTTAAAACATGAACTATAAATTGCAAAAAACATAAAAACTAGAAATAGTGCTATCCCATTGCTGAAAGCATAAAACATTGAGTTCCTTTACAAGAACTGTCAATCCAAAATCTTTCTAATTTATTCAACAATAGAATATTTCTATAATGAAACTAAAACATTTCTACAGTAATGTAAGCAATGTATTCTACTACCAAATAATAAACCCTACTTGTATTAAAATCTCATTCGTATTTGAATTAAAATGGAATTGTATTTCCGAATGTGGTTTTGATATTTAATTAGAATCTACAGCAAGAGAAAATACATCTACAGAAAAATCAAGATATGAAAAAAATACATCTATAGGAAAATAAAAAACATATGAAACACATCAGTAAAAGAATTGGTGTTAAGGCTTAGCAAAGTCGGTCCTCCACTGCTTCGCTCACACACAATGAGTTATGTAATCACCAACAGCTAAATCGATTTCATAAAATGCCAAAATAAATACACTTGCAATTGTTTGAAAGTATGAATTCTTATTTCTAAGAACATAGAGTCTCACTCAGTTTGCCGAATGACTTTACATGGAAAACACATACAAATGCTTATACTTCTTGTTATAAAACAAAAATTCTACAATCTTGCTACAGATCATAATGAAAACTTTCCATAACCCCGAGCTCACCCTCATATCCAAAAAACTAGGAGAAAAATTATGAAATATTAAAACAGTCTTGTTTTTATGCTTCCTGGCAGCATAGGTGGTCGTCCTTTACTTGCATTGAATCGACACCTATGAGGGATATCTCATGAAGTTGTTGGAAATAAATACATCCTTGGACATCAATAATTCTCCTGCACCTTTCAAATATTGCTTAGTCATCCTGCAAATATCCAAACCTAGGAACATTTATGTGAAGTTAGCAAATCCTGTAATTCTATTAAAATTTTGATTTAAATGCTTCAAAAACTACAAAATTCGATTGATTTAATAGAAACAACAATTATACCTTAGTTTAATGAGCTTCAAGGTTTTATGGTTGAAATATGAGGATTTAACAATGAAACATAATGGATTTCAGAGATGGCTATAAGGGTTAAGGAATCCAAATAAGTGTCAAAATAGAATCCAACAATGATAAACCTTCGTTGGTTCAATTAGCCATAGGTAAAAAACAAAAGGTTTCTAAAATAGTTAAATACTGTGAGGTAAACCTGAACGTTTTTCCTACTAGTTTAAACTTGAACATCCTACCCTTAGGATCGTGTGATATACTTATCGACATGTACTAGTAGGAACAACACCATGTTAAGCTCAATTTCTTACACAAGTCAATATTGTGTACAAACAACCAAGGGAATCATGTAAATGTGGAAATTGAACCCAGTGTTAGAAAAATTACACTCACATCAATTGCCAATTGCACATGCAAAATTACTCACAAAAGAGACTGAATATGGAGCTAAACACTAAATTGTATTGAATAAGTGTACAATAGCAAACCCTGTGAAGTCATAGGCTACCACAATAAATAATTACATGAGGGATTCAAATGCATGAAGAGGCAATTTGAATCTAGTCAAAACCAGGATTATTAAATCTAAGCAAATCCCCCATAGGTGCATAAAGCAGTTTCCAAAACTGTCAAGGAGCTCACGAATTGGAAAAATCGATTAGGCAAGCTAAAAGGTAATGGAAGGAAAACTCATACATGCTTTTCATAGGATAAAAGAGTGGAGGATGTGGAGGAAAAAAAACAATTTAACCTCACCTAGTCAAACTTTCCCAAATGCCTTAAAGCACTGAAAAAGCGGGCAATAAATCAAAAAAAGCAGACAGGTGCTAGGGAGGCTAGGAATAAAGCAGATTTGATTCTAGGAGGTTTCCCAAGTGCTCCATGACTCAAAAATAGCAAGTTTGACCACTATGGATGTGTAGATGACAACTTGCATAAGGTGGAACATGGAAACTAGGCAAATAAGACAAAAATGGATTAATTAATGTCTAAGGTAGCTAACTATGGGTTGATTATTATAACACCCCCGCTTAATCCTGACTTATGAGTAATATATCAGAAAATTATAGGGCCTAGCAACAAGGCTTAGTCACCCTTTACATACTGCATGTCCATTTAACCAAGGAAAGAGGCAAAAACCCAGTGGGAAAATCCTCCCTTAAACATGGACTGTAAAACAAAATTTGGAAATCTTGTCATCACTCATGCTTCATAGCATGATCAGAAATCCCCAGCAGTGATTTGAGGTTGCTGAATGTATTTTCACAAAATTCTTTGGTGAAGATATTAGCTACTTGTTCTGAAGATGAACAGAAGAGTAGGTGAATGGTTCCATCATGCACAAGCTGTTTGATGTAGTGCATATGGATCTCAATGTATTTGGTTCTCTGCTTCTGAACTGGATCATTGCAGATTCGAATGGTACTCTGATTATAACAGTAGATAGTATTTGAGTATTTTGATTCAAATTCACACTCTCCAAGTAACCCCTGCAACCATAAACATTGAGTTGTTGTATTTACAACTCCTCTGTACTCTGGTTCTACAGATGAGAGTGCAATGGCACTCTCTTTCTTGCTTGACCAGCTGATTGGCCCTTCTTCAAGCATGAACACATATCCTAATGTTGACTTTCTATCTGTGCTGTCACCTTCCCAATCACTATCAGTAAACCCAATCAAATCAAGATCAGATTTAGCTTTATAGAAGATCCCATGTTTCCTTGTTCCCTTAACAAAGTTAAGGATCCTTTTGGCTGGTTTCCAATGGATATCATGAGGATGATCCATGTATCTAGAAGCCACACTTACTGTATAATAAATATCAGGTCTAGTATGTGTAAGATACAACAAACAACCAATCAATTGCCTATACAATGTATTGTTTACCATAGGTGAAGAATCAACTTCTTCAAGCTTCACTCCTGAAAGGAAAGGAGTCTTTCTTGGCTTGCAATCCTTCATTCTGAATTTATTCAGCAAATATAAGGCATACTTGGACTGGTACACCTTGATTCTAGCTTTTTTTTGAGCAATATCAAGCCCCAAGAATTTGCTCAATAGCCCTAAATCTGTCATGGAGAAGGCTTGGTTCATTGCACCTTCAAGGAAGTAATTTCATCCTTTGAGCTTCCTGTAATGAGAAGGTCATAAACATGTAACACAATTATCATTAATGAACCATTAATCAACTTCAAATAGACATTTGGATCTTATTTGCATCGGACAAATTTCAGTCATAGCAGAAAGGTATCAATCTTGGCATACCAAGCCCTGGGGGCTTGCTTAATCCCATGCAATGACTTCTTTAGCCTGCACACAAGAGATGGGTTAGTAAAAAATTCTTGAGGCCGCTGCATGTATATCTCTTCAGTGATATATCCATTTAGAAAGGCACACTTTACATCCATGTGATGTACCTCCCATTGCTTTGAAGCTACAATGGCTAAGGCTAGCCTGATGGAGTTCATCTTTGCCACTGGTGCAAAGGTCTCATTGTAATGTATGCCATGAACCTATGAGTAGCCCTTGGATACTAGTATGGACTTGTACTTCAGAGGTTAACCATCAGCAGCAAATTCGGTCTTGTACACCCACATACACTGAACTAGCTTCCTCCCAGGGGGAAGATCAACCGGCTCCCAAGTGTTTCTCTTCTGGAGTGAGCTGAACTCTTCCTTCATGGATGCTTGCCATCTTGGATATTATGATACATATTCATATGTCTGAGGATATGATTCCACCATCACATATAATTTCTCAGCAAACATAGGATCTTTCATGCATAGAGCACTCTCAAATTGAGATCTAGTCCTCCTAGGGTCATTAGGATTTCCAGCTAGCTCTCCAGCTGCATGAATGATCTTGGATGCCCATTTTGGCCTTGTAGGGATATTAGGATCTACAATAAAATCATCACTATCAGACATATCAGAATCATCATGTTCAACTATCTCTTCACTTACATTCAAAGGTTCTGGTGGTGAAGAGGATTCTCCAACTTCCACTGCTGCTAGGGGTTCTTCTTGAAACTGAACACGCCTTTCAATGAAGGATTTGTTTGTGCTCAAATTTATCAGCTTGTACCATTTTGAATATTTAGAGTACCCAAAAAATAGACACTCTTGGCTTTGGGGCTGCAAAGCCTTTCTCTTTTATGTTGGAATTCTAGCGCAAGCCCTTGAGCCAAAAATCCTAAAATGGGTCACATCTGGCTTGTGCCCACTCCATGCTTCAAAAGTAGTCATACCATCATGCTGTTTATGAGGCACCGTATTATGGATATAGGATGCACAGTTTATAGCTTCGGCCTAGTACTTTGGTGGAAAAATCTTAGCCTCCATCATGCATGTTGCCATCTCTTTCAGTGATCTGTTCTTCCTCTCTACAACACCATTCTGCTGTGGTGTGTAAGGGATAGAATGTTGCATCTGAATACCTGCACCTACACAATATTGAATAAACTCAAACTTGACATACTCACCACCATTGTCAGATCTAAAGACCTTGAGTTTCCTCCCAGACTGGTTTTCAACCAAAGCCTTAAAGACTTTGTAGAGGCCAAAAACTTCATACTTGTGTTTCAGGAAGTAAACCCAACAATACTTGGAAAATTCATCTATGAAATTCAATGCATATTTGTCCTGAATCATGGACATATAAGGGAATGGGCTAGCAACATCACTGTGGATCAACTCATGAGGTGCAGAGGTTCTCTCATGACTAGCTCTCTCAAATTTATGCTCTAGGTGTTTTCCTAGGATGCAACCTTGACAGACTCCTTTGGAAAAATTTATCATAGATAACCCTATGACCATCTCTTTTTCACTAAGATAAGAAAGATACTTGTAATTTGGGTGGCCAAATATTTCATGCCAAGGCTTGCTTGCCTCATTAGCATGAATCAGAAGAGCAGAGGGATTTGAGTAGGGTAGGAAGTGTGAGAACATGTATACCTTCAAAGTATGATTTGCAACTCCTTTCACAATGAATTTACCACTTGAGATATCTGTGATCTCAATTTCATCAGGGTAGAATATGACCTTCTTTGGAGACCCTTTGTGGGTCATCTGATACACTGATAAGAGGTTAGAGGCAAGACCTGGAACATACAACACATTGCTAAACTTACCATGATCAAGATCAATCCTCCCTTTTCCCAAACTTTCAGTGAGAGAGTGATCTCCCAGTACCATTGGTGGACCTTTCGACATGTCAAGTGAGGTGAATTCCTCCGTGGTTGAAACCATATGTCTTGAAGCTCTGGAATCAATGATGAAACTAGGTGAGCTTGATGTGCCAGCAACCAATGCATGAACTCTCTTTCTGTCTTCTGAACTTTATCCTCCTTCCCTCTTCTTTGAGCTGTCTAGAAGGGAGATGCCATTCTTCTCTAGGAGTTGGGTCAACATGTCTATTTTCTTCTTCATGCAGGAGCTCTCAGAATGATTGCCCAGTATGTGCACTTGCTCATTTCTCCTTTGTTCTTCTTCTTCTAGTAGTTATTCTTAGAACCTTGAGGCTCCTCTGGAGACTTGTTCTTGTCTTTTGCTCAGGTGGCTTTTTATATTTATTTTTGCTTTTTGAATCCACCCTCGAATCCCCAGTAACTAGAGCTTGGTATTTGGATGGTTTGATGGTTCCCATCATCACCAACTTATCTTGTTCTTGTGTGAGAGATTCCATGAAATCTGCAAGGCTAGGAATCTTCCAGGTTCGAGCTGTCAACTTTGTGGCATAGAAGGTAAAAAAAAACACTGAATAGTCAGGGCCAAGCTTTGAGAGTATGGCCAAGACCATCTGATCATCCTTCTTTTCAATCCCACATTGTTTTAGCTGCAAAACAAGTGCTTTGAACTTGGATAAATAGAGTTGCAGGGATTCAAAGCTATTTGGACTCAAGGAGATCAGTTCATTTTTTATTTGATGTCCCCTCATCTCATCTGTCTTTCCAAAAATATCAACAAGATATCCCATACTTCATTCAGTGATGTCAATCCATCAAGATGGAAAAGGAGGTCTCTGGATATACTCAGACACAAGAGACCATAGGCCTCATCCCTTCTGTTGTGTTGTTTTATCTTCTCTGCAACTGCATTGGGCTCTGCTTCTATTGCCATATCACTCTGTAGAGGCCTTTCTCTTTGAACAGTATCTCCATCTCTACTTTCCATTCAAAGAAATTAAATGGAGTCAATATGATCTTCTAAGATTGATCCATAGCTCAGAAATTGTCCCAGTAGGCAGTAGAATGCTCCCAGTCAATGGTCCAACCTTCAAAAGAAATTTGAAGGAGAGAAATCGATCTACAAAGGCTCTGATACCATGTGGAAATTGAACCTAGTGTTAGAACAATTACACTCACATCAATTTCCAATTGCACATGAAAAATTACTCACAAAATAGACTGAATATGGAGCTGAACACTAAACTGTATTGAATAAGTGTACAATAGCCAACCCTATGAAGTCATAGGCTGCCACAATAAATAATTACATGAGGGATTCGAATGCATGAAGAGGAAATTCGAATCTAGTCAAAAGCACGCTTACTAAATCTAAGCAAATCCCCCATGGGTGCATAAAGCAGTTTCCAAAACTATCAAGGAGCTCATGAATTGGAAAAATCAATTAGGCAAGCTAAAAGGTAATGGAAGGAAAACTCATACATTCTTTTCATAGGAGAAAAGAGTGGAGTATGTGGAGGAAAAAAAACAAGTTAACCTCACCTGGTCAAACTTTCCCAATTGCCTTAAAGCACTGAAAAAGCAAGCAATAAAGCAAAAAAAGAAGACAAGTGCTAGGGAGGCCAGGAATGAATTAGATTTGATTCCAAGAGGTTTCCCAAGCACTCCATGACTCAGAATTAGCAATTTTGACCACTATGGATGTGTAGATGACAACTTGCATAAGGTGGAACATGGAAACTAGGCAAATAAGACAAAAATGGATTAATTAATGTCTAAGGTAGCTAACTATGAATTGATTATTCTAAAAATAAAGATTCAAGGAATACGTGAGAAACTTTTTGTAAGGTAGATATCTTCTTTACAAGCAAAGAAGTGCATTAGGAAATGCTACAAACTATTTGCAGTGAACATCAAGGACATAGAAGCTGAAAGAGAATAGCACATTGAGGAATTCCTAGTTTTCGTAGACTTCAAGGACGTATTTCCTAAGGAAATCCCAGTATTAAAACTGAAATTAGACTTATAGTTTTCCATAGAACTGACATGAGGATCAAGTCCAGCTTCAAAATTCCCTTAACGCATGAGCACACAAGATTTGGTGGAACTCAAACTGTAGTTGCAGGAGTTGATTGAGAAGGGATATATCTGACCAAGTGTGTCCCCTCGGGTAGCATTGATACTTTTCATAAATAATAAGGATCGTACGGTGCAAATGTGCATTGATTACCATCATATTAACAAAATGACTATCAATAACTGATACCCACTCCCTAGGATCGATGGATTGTTCGACAAGTAGGTGGAGCCAAGATCTTTTCCAAGATCAACCTACGATCTGGGTACCATCAGGTACAGATTCATGACAATGAGATTCTCAAAACCTCCTTTCGTATAAGGTATGGAAACTATAAGTTTGTAGTGATTCCATTTTGGTTGACCAATGCACCCACGAATGTTAAATGTATGATGAACAATAGATTCAGTAAATACCTGGATAAATTTGTTTTTTTCTTTATAGACTACATCCTAGTTTACTCTAAGAGTAAATAGGAACACAAGGAACACCTTTGCATAGTGCGACAGGTGTTACTAGAACACCAGCTCTATGCCAAGTTTAGTAAATGTGATTTTTACAAACCACAGATACAGTACTTGGGTCACATCATGTCCAAGAAGGGGATAGTGTGGACCCTAAAAATATTAAAGCCATAGAAGATTGGCATACCCCTAGTAGTTTACATGACATTAAATACTTTTTGAGATTACCCAATTATTACCAGAAGTTCATTGAGAACTTCTCGAGGATAAATTGTCCCATGACCACTTTGCAAAATAAAGCAAACAAGTTCTTATGGACGACCAAATCCAAGGAAGGTTTTTAAAATATTAAACAAATTTTGACGATCGCACCTATACTAGATATTGCATATCCAATAGGGATTTCTTTATTTGTGTGGATCGAAGTAAGGAAGGGCCCAGAAGAGTCGTTTTGCAGAATGATTATGCAATTTGTTATCAATCACAGAAGTTAAAAGAAAACAAGTAGAACTACCCTGCCCATTATCTTAAGTTAGCCTCCATAATCAACGCCTTGACCATGTGGAGGCACTACCTCATGGGAAATAAATTCCTTTTGAAAACAAACAATATGAGTGTGACATATTTATTTCAACAACCATATCTGAATGCCAGAAAATCAAGATGGTTGTCTTTCCTCAGCAAGTACCATTTCAAGCTAAGGAATATAAATGGCAAAGAGAAGAAAATTGTTGATGCTTTTAACTGAAGAGCTCATATGATATATGAGGTGACTTTAATTCAAAGCGATTCATGCTTTTACATGAGAGGATTAGAATGTCCAACAGATTTTACCTTTTCTAAGTTGAAATCTTCAAGAAGGTTGAAGAAGGTTCAGCAACAAAAAGAGTACAAGGTAGATGAAACATGACTACTATGGTCCAAGGAGAGATTGTATGTTCAAGAAGGAGGGTACACTCTATCCAACATCCTCACAAAATTTCATCAGACACCCTACTCGAGGCATCCGGGATATCAAAATATGATATCCGCAATTAAGAAAAAAAAATTCTACCCTAAGTTAAATTCTGACAAAGTGTTGTTTATTGCAAAATATCAAGAATATCAGTGGTTCAAAGATGAGCACTAGCATACTTTTGGGTTGTTGTAACCATTACCCATTCCGAAATGGAATTGGGAGGTCATTAGTATGGATTTATCACAAGTCTACCTAAGAGTAAGAAGCAAAATGATTCTATGTTTGTAGTAGTTGACAAATTGTCAAAAGCAACACACTTCATTCCAGTGAAGTCAACCTATAAGTTAGAACACATTGTCGATATCTTCTTGAAGGATATATTTAGATTGCATGTGATACCCAAGGAAATCATCTTAGATGAGATACTAAGTTTATCATGAAATTTTGGAGATCCTTATTCTCCAGATTAGAGATGCAATTGAACTTTAGTAGTGCTTACCACCCGCAGATAGATGGGCATACCAAATGGGTAAACCAAACTATAGAAGACATGATTTGGATGTATGCCATGAACAAATCCACCAAGTGACAAGATTACTTGCATCTTGCAGAGTTTGCATATAACAATGGATACTAGAATTCCACCAAGATGAGTCCCTTTGAGGTAGTATATAAGCAGAAGTGTAGAACATCAATTACTTGGGATATCCTGATGGATCGGCTCATGTTAGGGCTTGACTTACTAAAGGACTTGGAAAAATTGGTTACCAAGGTCCAGCTGAACCTTAAAGAAGCAAAAGACCTCCAGAAAAGCTATGCGCATAAGAAAAGAAAAGATAAATATTATCAAATAGGAGACTAGTTTTACTTGAAAGTAAAAGAGAAACAAAGCTCTTTGAGCTTGGGAAGGTGTGGTAAGTTACAACCTAGATTTTGTGGACCCTTTGAGATACTTTCCAAGAGAGGGTGAGTGGCATATGAACTATCGTTACCGACTCACATAAGATTCCATAACGATTTCCATGCATATTTGTTAAAGAAATATGTTTATGATAATAAACATGTGATTGATTGGTCCTTATTACAAGTGGAACCTAAAGGGGAGTTTTCCCCTCAACCCCTTCATATACACGATAAGAGAAAGGTGCAACTCAGGAAGTGCACCATAGTCTAGTTGAAAATGCAATGGAGGAACTTCAAGGCCGATGAGGCTACCCAGGAGAATGAAGCCACTAGGAGAAAGGCTTACCCCACATTGTTTCATGATTTCATTCTGACTCCCTAGAACACCAGGGACAATATTGTTCTAAACTAGGGGGGGGGGGATGTAATATCACAAGTTTTGACCTAAAAATTATGGGTGTAAGCCACCCTAATTATGATGTTACTTTGATGTTTTATTTGGTATATTGGGTCTAAGACCCCACTACACATGAACATGATGATTTATTTGATATATTGGGCATAAGCCAATTTCCTATGTTTTATACATGATTTTATGTGTTGGGCATGGACCCTGAAGCACATAGTTGATGAGATGTTTTTCATTGAGTGAGGAGCTCTAGACCACATGAGTATTTGATGTTTTGTGTTGAGTGAGAAGCTATGGAGAACATAAGTATTTATATTGTGTTGAGCATGAAGCTCTGAAGCACATGAAAATATAAAATGGAAGTGTTGGGAATAAGCCGTGGATCCTTCGACATTGATGTTGAGTTTAAGCTCTAGCATATCCTTGGCCATTGTATCCCTAGGTGTATCCTACAAGTACATCCTAGAATTAGTGTTGAGCTAGGAGCTCAGGAATTGCACTAAGTTTGTAAATTTCTATTTTTTGTGTTGAGTATGGGATTTGGACAAGCACTAGGAGTTACTGAAAAGAATTAATATATCGAGTGAAAATTACTCGAATAAAATATTGATCTCATATGACTTATTTTTAAGTGATTAAATAAAATTTCAAATTTTTGTATCTCATCAAGTACTAAAGAACTACCATGTTATATGAGGGAATCCAATATGCAAGGAGGTTTAAAGTTGCCTAACCTAGTTGACTTAAACCCTACCTGAGGGCCTTTTTAAAGAAAGTGTCATATGTTTAGGGATCATGCTATATGATACCTAAGGACAAAATGTTAACAAATGATATATATAAGTATATAATTTTTACATGATATATATAAAGAGTAAGCATAGTAATGATACTAATAGCTATAACAAATAAAGAAATGCTACGTATATTATTATTATAACTAATGATAATTAAATATCAAAATACCTATAAGAGTCCAAATATGAATTAGTCAAAAGTTCCTAAGTTAAATATTAATGTTAGAATAATCAACCCATAGTTACCTACCTTAGACATTAATTTTAATTATTTTTGTCTTATTACCTAGTTTCTTAGATTCCATTCTATGTTAGTTGCCTTATACAAGTCCTAGAAGTCAACACATGCTAAAATTGAGTTATGGAGCGCTTGGGAAAAATCCTAGAAACCCAATTTACAATGTCTTATTTATTCCACATCCTCCAAAGTGCATATCTACTTTTTCTAAAAACCTTCCTTGTTTTATTCTAATTTAAGGAAAAAGGAAAACCTAGACTAGGTGTAGTTGAATTCTTATTTTCCCACATCATTCTCCTTCCTTTTCTCCAAATAAAAGCATGCATGAGTTGTATTTCCATCCCTCTTTAGATTTCCCACTTGACTTAGAAAATTCACAAGCATCTTCATAGATTTGGAGACTGCTTTATGCACCTATGGGGGATTTGACTAGATTTAGTAGTCCTACTTTTTGACTATTTTGAATGGCATTTTTATGCATTCAATTATCTCATGTAATGATATATTTCAACAGCCTATTACTTCACAAGGTTGGGTATTTTACACTTATTGAATACAAATCAATGTTATGCTCCAATTTCAGTCTCTTTTGGTGTGAATTTTGCATGATTGATTAGCAATTTTGTGAGTGTAATTCTTTTATCTCTTGGTTTCAATTTCCACATGGTATCAGAGTCTTTGTAGATCAATTTATATCCTTACTTATTTATATTGCAGGTTCAACATTTTGACTGGGAGTGTATTCTGCTAACTGGAGGGCACAATTTCTAAGCTATGGACCAATCTCAGAAGATCATCTTGACTCTATTCAATTTGTTTGAGTGTAAATATGAGATGGAGATATTGTTGAGAGAAAAAGGTCTCTACAAGGTAACTATGGCAACAACGGGAGAGCCCAATGCAACTGCAGAGAAAATTAAATGGCACAACAAGAGGGATGAGGCCTATGGTCTTTTGTGTCTGAGCATTTAAAGAAACCTCCTCTCCCATCTTGATGGATTGAAATAACGTAATGAAGTGTGGGAGAATATAGAATATATTTTTGGAAATACATATGAGATGAGAGGACATCAAGTCGAGAATGATTTGATCTCCTTGAGTCCTAGTAGCTTCGAATCATTGCGACTCTACTTTTCCAAGTTGAAGGCCCTCGGTTTGCAATTGAAATAGTGTGGGATCAAAAAGAAGGAACATAAACTAGTTTTGGCCATACTTTCTAATCTTGGTCCTGACTATTCAGTGTCTTTTTTGACCTTCCATGCCACCAAGTTGACATCTTGAGCCTGGAAGATGACTAATATTGCAGAGTTCATGGAATCCCTCCCACAAGAGCAAGATAAGTTGACAATGATGGGCACCATCAAACCTTCCAAAGACCAAGATTTTGTTACTAGAGGTTCAAAGGTGGATTCAAAAAGAAATAAAAAAGATAAAATTCCACCTAAGAAAAAGAGAGACAAGAACAAGTCTCAAGAGGAGCCCCAAGGTGCCAAGAATAACTCACAGAAGAAGATGAACAAAGGAGAAATGAGAAAGTGTGCACACTGCAGTAAGGGCTGTCATCTTGAGAGCTCTTGTGTGAAAAATAAAATTGACATGTTGACCCAACTCCTAGAGAAGAATAGCATATCCCTTTTTGATTGCTCAAACAAGAGGGAAGGAGGATCAAATTCAAAGGACAGAGAGAGAGTACATGCCTTGGTTGTTGGTACATCAAGCTCACCTAGCTTCATCATAGACTATGGAAATTCTATACATATGGTTTCAAAAAAAGAGATATTCTTGTCTCTTAACATGTTTAAAGGTCCACCAATAGTTTTGGGACATGACTCTCTCACTGATAGTTTAGGGAAGGGAAGGATTGATCTTGACCATGGTAAGTTCAATAATGTGTTGTATGTTCCAGGTCTTTCCTGTAATCTCTTTTCATTGTATTAGATGACTCACACTGGGTCTCCAAAGAAGGTCATATTCTCCCCTAATGATGTTGAAATCACTGAGGTTTCGAATTGTAAAATCATAGAAAAAGGTGTTGTAGATCACACTTCGAAGGTATATAAGTTTTCTCATTTTCTACCCTACTCAAACCCCTCCGCTCTTCTAATTCATGCTAATCAAGCAACCAATATTTGGCATGAAATATTTGGCCATATTAACTACAAGTATCTTTCTAATTTGAGTGAAAAATATATGGTCATAGGGTTACTGAAGATCAATTTTTCTAAGGGAGTCTGTCAAGGTTGTATCCTAGGAAAACACACAGAGCACAAGTATGCGAAATCTAGTCATGAGAGAACCTTTGCACCTCTTGAGCTGATCCACAATGACATTTTTGGTCCATTTCCTCATATGTCCATAAGTCAAGACAAATATGCACTGAAATTCATAGATGAATTTTACAGGTATTGTTGGGTTTACTTCCTAAAGCATAAGTCTGAAGTTTTTGACCTCTTCAAAGTCTTTAGAGCCTTAGTTGAAAACCAGTCTGGGAGGAAACTCAATATCCTCAGATATGATAATGGTGGTGAGTATGCTAAGTCTGATTTCATCCAGTATTGTAAATATGCAGGTATTCATAAGAAACATTCAATACCTTATAAACCATAGCAAAATGTTGTTGCTAAGAGAAAGAATAGATCACTGAAGGAGATGGAAACCTGCATGATGGAGGCTAAGAATTTGCCACCAAAGTTTTTGGCCGAGGCTATAAACTGTGCATCCTACATCCAAAATAGGGTGACTCATCGGCAGCTTGATGGTATGACTTCTTTCAAATCTTGGAGTGGGCACAAGCCAGATGTGACCCATTTCAGGATTTTTGGCTCAAAGGCTTGGGCTGGAATTCCAACTAAAAAGAGGAAGGATTTATAGCCCCAAATACAAGAGTGCCTATTTGTTTTCTATTTTAAATATTCAAAAGGGTACAAGCTGATCAACTTGAGCACTAAAAAATCTTTCATTTAAAGAAGTGTTCAGTTCCAAGAAGAGCCTTTAGTAGCAGTTGAAGTTAGAGAGTCTTCTTCACCACCAGATCCATTGATTGTAAGAGAAGAGACTAATGATTTTAGTAATTCTGATATTTCTAATAATTATTGTTTGATTTCATATCCTAACAGTCCTACAATACCAAAATGGGCAGCAAATACCATTCATGCAGCTCGAGAACTAGCTGGAAATCATAGTGACACTAGGAGGAGTAGATCTCAATTTGAGAGTGCCCTTTGTGTGAAATATCCTATATTTGATGAGAATTTCTATCTGATGGTTGGATCAGATCCATAGACATATGAAGATGCATAAAATTATCCAATATGGAAAAAAACAATGAAATAAGAATACATCTCACTCCATAGGAACAACACTTGGGAACTCGTTGATCTTCCCCGAGGGAGGAAGCTAGTTCAATGTAATTGGGTTTTCAAGACTAAGTTTGATGCTGATGGTTCACCTTTGAAATATAAGGAAATATTGGTAGCCAAGGGATACTCACAAGTACATGGTATTTACTACAATGAAACCTTTTCACCAGTGGCAAAGATGGACTCGATAAGGCTAGCTCTAGCCACTGCATCTTCGAAGCAGTGGGAGGTATATCACATGGATGTGAAGTGTGCTATCCTAAATGGATATCTCACTGAATAGATTTACATGCAGAAACCTGAAGGGTTTGTTTCTAATCCATCTTTGGTGTGCAAGTTAAATAAATCATTCTATGGGATGAAGCAAGCCCCCAAGGCTTGGTATGCCAAGATTGATGGCTTTTTTCCATGAGTGAGTTTTGTTCGATGCAAGTCTGATCCTAATGTCTATTTGAATTTTATTCATGGTTATTTGGTGATTATTGTCTTGTATGTGGATGACCGTTTGATTACAGGAAGTTCAAAGGAAGAAATTTCCTCCTTGAAGGATGCAATGAACCATGCATTTTCTATGACAGATTTGGGATTCTTGAGCCAATTCTTAGGTCTCAAAATTGCTCAATCCCAAAATGGAATCAAAGTACATCAGTCCAAGTATTCTCTATATTTGTTGAGTAAGTTCAACATGAAAGATTGCAATCCAAGCAAGACTCCCTTCCTTTCAGGAGTTAAGCTTGAAGAAGCAAGTTCTTCTCCTATGGTAAATGATACACTGTAAAGGTAGTTGATTGGGTGTTTGCTTTATCTTACACACACTCGACCTGATCTATATTGTATAGTTAATGTGGCTTTGAGATACATGGATTAGCCTCATGAGATCCATTAGAGAGCAGCCAAGAGAATCCTAAACTTTGTTCAAGGAACAATAACTCATGGGATCTTCTACAAAGTAGAATCTGATCTTGATTTGATTTGTCTTACTGATAGTGATTGGGAAGGTGACAAAATAGATTGAAAGTCTACATCAGGTTATGTGTTCATGCTTGAAGAAGGATAAATCAACTGGTCAAGAAAGAATCAGAGTGCCATATCACTCTCATCTACAGAAGTAGAGTGTAGAGGAGTTGTAAATGCAGCAACTCAATGTTTGTGGTTGCAGGGGATACTTGAAGAATGTGGCTTCAAATCAAAGTTTTCAACTATTTTATACTATGATAATCAGAGCACCATTCGAATTTGTAATGATCTAGTTGAGAGACAGTGAACCAAGAGCATTGAGATCCATACGCATTACATGAGACATCTTGTGCATGATGGCACCATTGATCTACTCTTTTGTGCATCTTCAGAACAAGTAGCAGACATATTCACCAATTTTTTTTGTGAGAAGACCTTCAGCAATCCCAAATCATTGCTAGGGATTGTTAATCATGTTGTGAAGCATGATTGATGACAAGATTTCCAAAAAAATTGTTTTTCCTATCCATGTTTAAGGGAGTATTTTCCCACCGGGTTTTTGCCTCTTTCCTTGGCTCTATGGACAAGCAGTATGTAAAGGGTGAATAATCCTTGTTTCTAGGCCCTATATTTTTTTTATATTTACTCATAAATTCAGGCTTAAGGGGGGGTGTTGGAATAATAAACCTATAGTTACCTACCTTAGACATTAATTTTAATTATTTTTGTCTTATTACCTAGTTTCCTAGATTCCATTCTATGCTAGTTTCCTTCTAAAAGTCCTAGAAGTCAACACATGTTAAAACTGAGTCATGGAGTGCTTGGGAAACATCCTAGAAACCCAATTTAGCATTTCTTCTTTATTGTAGATCCTCCAAAGTGCATATCAATTTTTTCTGAAAAGCTGCCTTGTTTTATTCTGATTTAAGGCAAAAGGAAAAGTTAGACTAGGTGTAGTTGACTTGTTTTTTTCCCACATCCTCCTCCTTCCTTTTATCCAAATAAAAGCATGCATTATTTTTCCTTCCATTCCTCTTTAGCTTTCCCACTTGACTTAGCAAATTCGTGAGCATATTCATAGATTTGGAAATTGCTTTATGCACCTATGGGGGATTTGACTAGATTTAGTAAGCCTACTTTTGATTATTTTGAATGGCATATTTATGCATTTGATTCTCTCATTCAATGATACATTTCAGAATCCTATTACTTCACAAGGTTGTCTATTGTACACTTATTGAATACAGATCATTGTTATGCTCCAATTTTAGTCTCTTTTGGTGTGAATGTTGCATGATTGATTAGAAATTTTGTGAGTGTAATTGTTCTATCTATTGGGTTCAATTTACACAATTAAAAGTATATAAATTAAATAAAAGGGGTTAAATAATGAAATCAAATGATTCTTGATTGAACTACCCCTTTGACTGAAAAGACTGTCTATAAAATCCCAAGCCAAAGAGAGGCTTGAGGATCTTTGGAGTGATTCCATATTCTACCTGATTATTCTCAAGATAGTTCTTGGAGAAAATTTTCCTAAGAGGAAAAAGGGAATTCATTCAGAACCTGATACCCTAGATAGGGAACCCTTGCCTTAGAATCTCTAATCTACTTGCATGTTGGAACCAGCTCACGGGGATCCAGATTGAAACCATGAACGGTTTCGGGTCATGTTGGGGTTATTCGGTTATCTAAACAGAGGTCAAATCTGTTTATGAAGTTGCTAATGATGGGTGTTTCACTGTCCATTTTTTCAACCATTGAAATAGCTTCATCTTGGAGGTATGAGGTTCTTGAATTTGTCCTTCTAAACTACACAACTTTCACTATTTGGAGTACACTGAATTTTGAATGATTATTTAGTAACTTTCTACTATAATCTAGGTTTTATTTTCTTCATTTCTACTTTCTTCAATTGCAAGTTAAACTCATTGATTATTAACAGATATATTTCTCTTATCAAAGGTTAGGTTATTTGTTTGTCTATTTTACGAGGCTATTCTAATATATTCTATTCTAGTTAATTTCTGCAAATTTATTTCTTGTCTATTAAGTAAGGGTTTTGTTTTCTAGTTAATTTCTGCAATTAATTTCATGTCTATAAATTCATGTTCCAAAAACCTAGAACTAACTAAAGAAAGCAGAGCCTATATCTTATCTTTATTGGAAGATTTCATAGTTTGAATGGGATCATATTATTTATAAATAAACCAAACTATTAACTATAGTAATCTCTAGACATAAGATTTTAACATAAATATAAATTGCTAACATTTTAATCAAAATATTATAACATAGAACTATAAACAAATCATTTCCATTTTATTAAACAACCACATCAAATGCCAAGCTAAGCTATCAAGACATCTAAGGTCTGTAGGCATGAGTGCCTCATATATTTTCATAACCACATTAGATACCCTAAAACCTAACATAAAATACATTATCTAAACCATATCTCTCAAGAGATTATACCTAACATATCAACCATAACTTAGTTATAGAATACATCAACATATATCGCATCAATCAAGAGGTTACATGATTGAATTTTGTTGGAATTCATGCCAAACCAAAAACCACACACACATACACCATATACATCCAACGTATCTCGAGATCAAATCTTGCGAAGCTCACAACTTAAAAACCCATAATATATTAAACACATGAAAGTCATCGAATCTAGTAGGATTCGCTAACAGCATTTCCAATGCTGTAACAGTTTATAATTATTCCATGCATTCTACACTATAACATTTGAATACAACAGAAGCTAACCAAAGATTGAAACCATTTCCTTGTCAATGTTTCCATACACTAAATGCCAAAAAAATATAAATGCTGTAAATAATTCCAATAATTATCCACAACATAATAAAAACCGCAACTTATACGTCATGTTCATTTTGTGTCTCATGGATGAGAAGCAAGGAAAGAACCCATTAGCATAAACTATAAACAATTAACCACTATCTATGCTATTAAGCAATGACATCTTCTTCACATTTATAAAACACAGCTCACCCAATGAAATTCCAAATGACCCATTCTTCCACGAAAGTTAAAGCTTATGGCTGGAGACCCCCAACTCTCTAGGAGCATTTACTCTACCACCATGTCCACCACTACTTCGATCTCAATCCCAGAGTCTATAATTCATAAACGCCAAAATTGCATTGGGATATTAGAATGCCATGCACATTATTAACCCCATTAATGGCATCATGGACTTAGGATAAAGCCATGATTAATGGCATATGCAATATGCCATGAATAGGATTCATACATACTTTCAACATATTGTATAAAAAATTTAATTCACATATAGCTAAGATCTAATATCTTAAACCTGTCATAATACAATTAAACCATATAAAATGTTAAGTACAAGGTGAAGCTAAATTGAAGTGTTAGAACCATAATTTATAATGGTAAACAACATATACATAGGTATAAATAAACCCATATAGGAGTAAAACAATCATGCAAACAATAGCAATAAGAATCGCTATGTTAGGACCATGGTCCATTTGTCGTCCAAAGTTGTGAGGTAGTTGAGCATACACATTATGTCTTTGTTTAACTATTATAGTCATATATCCATCACCTAGTGCACCTGCACAACACAAATAAAGAGATGCATTAGGTCAATATGAAATAAGTATTAAACCCAGTAACATAAAGTAAAACCAGTTACCTCTCCAAGTGATCCTACCAAGGATACAAGTCCCACCAATCCACCCCTTGACAATACAAGTTAAGTCAGGCTTTTCCATAAACCAATAACCAAAACTTATAATCAGTAAGTAAGCAATAAATTGTGTACACGTACATCTAGATACATGATAAGAAGCAATTGATGAACATCATAACCATCTTACTCAGTTTCAAGTAACATTACAACAACATAGAATCACTTTAATAACCACATCGAAGAAAACATCTAGAAGAGAGTAAGAACAACTTACGACAATTCATTTCAGTTCGACACATTCCGCATTAGCTAAGATAATGTCCAGCTTAGGTCGTAATTAAATAGCTTAATATATTTTTTTTCAAACTTTCGGGACATTACAAGCTCTCTCTAGGTATAACTATGAATCTTTACATTTTAGCTATGGATATTAGCATTTCTACTACAATCATCTCTTTATTTATATGGATGTTATATAATCTTTGTATCGATGTTATAAATCTTTAAAAACTTTCGAAAATGAATTATTATCTCCTTATTTATCGCAATGTTATATAATTTATTTATTTATATGTGTTCTTTGTACGTGTTACTTGTTGAATGAATATTTATTTAGAGAATCTTATTGTTTGTTTTCCTAGGGCCTCTTTGGACACCGTATCCCCTCTTGCTTAGTCAGGTAGTGTTGTATATAAGTTGTATTATTTTTGTTACATTTTGTTTTTGTTTTTCAATAGCATACTTATTAGGTCATTGTTAGTCGTTTAAAAAATTTAAGAGTTTTTCTTATCATTTTGTTATTTTGTTTAATTAAATTATTTTGTTTTTCATAACAATTTGTATGTACTAATGAGTATATTGCAATGATGCTTATCAATGCTTGATACATGATTTTAAATTAGTTCAATACTTTCCTAATTGCAATTGGAGTGTTAATAGATAAATTAGCAAGGCCATGATATCGTTAATTTTTTATTCTTGCATATTATTTCATTATAAAAAGTAGTGTATTTTATGTTTTTCAATTAGCTATTTGAATTAATCTCTTTTATAAGTTGAATAGTTTTTTACTTTAAATTAAGTTCATTTCATTTCATAGAATTTTCTTTTCCCTCTAGATAGTTAGTTTGAAAAAAAAAAAACTTAATATAGATAAGTTATTTTGCAGTAAACTACTTCCTTGTAATATCATTATTTAATTACTTAGCTTTGGTGATATTTATAATCAATATTCTTAAACTCATTAGTTAGAACATATAATCATCATTAGTGTAGTTTAGGTTGCTTTAGTACATACAATACATAATCGTTAAAAGGTATAATAAAAACCTAGGTTTATAATTAATTTATGCTACATTGCATTGTTGGTTATCTTGTTGAGAGATTAAGAAAGTAATTAAATATGCTATCAGTATAATTGGTCTAACGTCTGCACACATGGAACATGAGTAATCAGTGACATATGTTCAATCAAAACAATTAAAAATTCATAATAATATAAACCATAAAGTAGTAATGCCTAACATTGTGGTCAAGGTAACACAGGGTTACATGTGTAATACATTCCTACATAAAGAAATTCCTCAGTGACTACAAAAAGCTATCATGAATGAAAACAAATCTGGGTGGAATATTGGAATATTTTACCAGATCACCCGCACACCGTCACCTCAATCAAGCCTGTTAGAGACCCTTCCCCTAAATCTAGATCACTTCCACCTCTAACATTCTATGGTGTAAACTGAAATGATATGAGGTTTCAATTATTCTAATGGACTGATATTTTCCCACCTCTCCTTAGAACAACTCTTTAGGTTGACTCTTTATGTTGGCATTGGTGCTCCTAAATAATGTGTTTCATTGGAAGTTGATAGAATCATCAAGATGTGTATTATTGTACCTTGTAAAAACACCATTAAAGGAAAAGAAGAAACAAACTTGTTCTTTGAATAGGTATCGGTGCATTTTGGGATACCAAGGAACATCATCTCAAATAGAGGTACTAGATTTATTAGTACATTTTAGACTAAAATTTGGCAAAATATAGACATTAAGCTCAATAAAACGAGACAATTCCATCCATAGACAGATGGACATATATAAGTAGTCAATAGGAATTTGCTACATGTTTTGAGTGGCTAAATGAGAGGTAGCCAAAGTAGATGACATTTCTATCCCATTATTTTGGAATCCTTCGATTATATGTGGACGAATATCCAACCATTTTATTTTTTAATTAATATATCAAGCACATTTTAATATTTAAAAAAAAGAAATTACATATTTGTTAACAAATAAAAAAAAATCCAAAATTTTAAATATTGGAAAATGATAAATGGTGAATTTAATTTTATAACAAAAAAATCAAAATTAAAAATAATACACATTTTGAATCATTACTTTACTTTTATATATTTATAATTATGTTGAATCTGTTAAACAATGGAGATGAAGTTTGAAAATATTCCCCGCTCGTCTAGCGAATCAGAAAATTACACATGCAACCATATTTTCCTATTATTTTAGTGGTTAGTTTTCTATTTCGGAAGTTAGGTTAGCCGCACGTCTTCGTCCATTAGCTACATGTGTCTAGGGTTTTCGAGTGTTCATACTTATCCCTTTTTCGTTATCCTCGACACTGCAAGAGGATGTGCATTGAAAAAGACTCTAGATGTAGGGTTGTTAGTGTAAGAAGTTACGGAGGTGAGTTGCCATGAGATGTGTTTAATGGATTGTTCGACTTCATGAATTAGTCAACTAATAATCTATTGTTTCTTCCTTCCTCGTAAGCCCTATGGAATGGGTTCAGTCGAATAGGATTCTACACTCTTTCAAGGATGCAATGATGGAAAAAATTTCCTCGATTTTGTCATCAATTAATATTTCTCTCAATAAGGACAAACTTCATGACTTTTTGCAACAACGTCTACAAATCGCTCGATACCACAAAAGGCGATTTGATCTTTTATACACTCATTGCAGATGGATTCCAACTTGGGGATAATGCAGGTCTATCACAAAAGAAACAAATCCAAGAAACGTTGTCATAAGGAAAAATATGAACTTTGGGTCAAGGAAAGCACAGTTTCAAAATGGGATGAAGTATACAAGAATGAAAACATGCTTGAGGACTCAAACTTGCTAAAATTTGCATGGAGGGTGTATGCATGGTTAGGGTTAGGGTTTCCAACATCACCTTATACAAATGAACAGAGAAGTATCATGACCATTCATTGGGTCCAATATCGAGTCTCTCTCCATAATTAAAATACAGAGTTTAAATCTTAAATAAACATTCTCATCAATTACATGCATAAATCATTAAGTCCTACCTAATACTACTCACGGCCATCCCATAACAATTAACGAGTTAACATTCCAACCATTAAATGAAACCCTAAGTTATCCATAGGTCGCAGTATAGACCCATGTGGGTTACAAAATACAAGTCGAAGTGTTAATAAATCCACCACATAAAATGCAGTATAGTAATCATTTACATAAATATGTTGTCATTCCATCTAAAGAGTTAAAACCCCATATTATCGTTAACACACACAAATCACTTTACAAAACCCCATAATAATATTTAAACAGTTCAAAAGTTCTTCTACAAATAAAACGTCCACGATGCGAATCCTGTACGGTAATTTTTATCAGGCCATGCCATATAGTTAATGTATGTGGGCTACATTAACCTTAATAACATAATTTTTCTACAGCAAGGTCAAGACACCCTTGTTTGTAACCACTTTGTCTACTACAGACTCGACCACTTTTATTGAATATATAAACAACTAAAATTAAACCCATAACTATTGTATGCCCTGTAAATATGACAACCTACAGTAAACAATGTCAATTTTGGGTTATACCCATGTTCTTCCACAGTCCACATTACACCACAAGAAACTATAATAGTAAAGAAAACAACCCTCTATGTTATCGCAACTGCCTCGGAGAGCACTCATGCCACTCATGTAAGACCGCAACGCAAATGCTATAAGCTATTATAGCTAAATGAAAACACTTAATACCTAGTCCATCAACGAAGGTGAATGCCACATTTAACCCATAGAGTAAACAAATAACGCAATATGAGTTCATCACACCCATAGTATAATGTAATAACAATTTAAATTAATTAAATGCAATATATATTATGTACAATATTTCCAATAATGCAAGTAAAGTATTACCCAGTCGTGCCAACGACTATGGCACCATTGCAAGCAATGGTGCTGCCCAGGAATAAAAGCCCCAAATCCAAAATACAAGTTACAATGACATAAATTTATACACAGGTCATCTAAGAGCACTAAATAGTCAATCGATGTCCAAAAGGATTCACAAAATATAAAAACCCAAGACTATTAATACATGCCCAAACGAGAATTCAAAACCACATAGTGAAACCCGGAAAAAAACAACAAGGACGAAACTGAGTCAAGGTGAGGGATAACAAACATAGGCTTGTTTGATAGGCTTACCTTACACCTTATTCATCGGCTTACCTTACACCTTATGCATCACCTACGAACCAACGACGAAACTTTGAGCCATGCTGCTCTTCACCAACCTTGGCACCTGCAAACCACCAAACAAAACAAGGAATGAGGAGTATGCAATGTGGCATCACGAAAGAAATACCAAACATTACCGTAAAACAAACAGAGCTTACCTTCGATTAACCAATAGTTTCCTTCAGTATTTCCCATGCGCAGAGCCAAGACCAAACCCCAAATAGCCAAAATGAAATGACAAGTCATCGTGGAATCCAAACTCTATGTTGGGTCTGCAACGATCCCCAAGGAGCATTAATGGTGCCAATCTGGTGTCCACTATTGACACAAAACCCACTACTCCATACTTTCCAAACAATGCATTAACGTTGTTTTCCATCCCCATGCAAAGACTTAAACGCCAATCTTATATGGTTCAACCATATGTTAACGCGCCACCCCAAAACTTATACAAATATAATATATCACAAGGTTTTATGTAATGTATAGTGCATAAAATATATATCCCAACCCAAAGTTTAAATACCAAGTATAATATATAATGGGTATTGCATAATCATAGGCTTAAGCCTTGAACCTTGCTTTACCATATCCCATAATCATTAAGCTTAAGAACCATGGCATATGAAATATGCCATGGTAAAATAATAATCTGATATAAAATCAAGGTCTTATTTCTAAGTCCAAGTTTAAAACCTGCCAAGAAATCAACAAAGGTTATGTTAGTACCTTCAATAAAATAAACATAGAATGTAAATATATACTAAGATATAAAATATGAAACATAAATACCTAATGAAGTATAAGTAGCACATAGGTAATCTAGCTATAAAAACTAATTAATGAAAATACTATTTACCTTGTTATTAATCTAAGTTGGTAAGGAACCGTAGTAACAAGCAGTAGGCATATTAAGATCAAGATATTCAGTGCTCTTTATATAAGTCTTCTTCACTATGTTAAATCTGCATACAAAATGAAAGAGGTGCCTTAGTTCCAATAGAACTAAGTAAGCCTAGTATACAACAGAACTAAGTAAGCCTACCTAGTATACAACAGAACAAGTGAACACTTTACCTCTCAGACCGTCATGGGAGAACAAGTCCTACCACTCCGTCCACTTTGTTTCAACAAACAAAGTTAAGTCGGGATTTTGTAAAAAGAAAAACAAGTAAACATACACACAAATGAACGAAGTATATAAACTAGTAACCGGCACATACATCAAAAAGTACAACCATAAGCATCAAGTAGTAATCAGATCCATGAAATCTTAAGTAAAATACTCTAATAATGTCGACTGAAAGTAAATGACATAACGTAAAAACAAATTACAACTAAATAGTGGTACGTGTAGTGTACAATCTATTTCTGCAAGAAAAATAATGTTCTGCATAGGTAGTTTTTACTAGACTAATAAAAAAAAATTATTTTCAATTTTTGTGGACATTACAAATGAAAGTTGTACAATTATAAACAACTATTTTATGTTGAGGTATTTAATATGAATGAGTTTCAGTCATATAAGTTTAAATCATATTTTACTGATGGAATTTTGGTTAGGGGATTGGTAAACGGATTTTTTTTTGGTAAATCAATTTTTGAAAAAAGTGTATTTTTTTTAATAATATAAATCTTTAACCATAATATTAATAAAGTTTGAAAGGCCTCAATAAAAGTATTTATTTTCAACATATTTACCTTTACTTTAATTTTCAACCTCTTTAAGGTACATTAGTGTTTCTCAACCTAACCCTAAAACAACGAAACCATTTCACTCTCCTTTTTTTAGTACTATGTGCATTCTTGGGTGTCCATCCATCCTTATACATAAACTATATTTTTAATATATACAAATAAATAACCAACATAACACTTATAAAAAAATACAAGAGATATCAATATAACATTAACATAACACTTCCTAGGTGTGTGTGACAGCACAGACGGTCATCGACGTGCCACGACTCAGCCTCTGCACCCTTTGCGTGGCGAGCAACATGCGTATGGCACATCCATCAACCAAGCCATTACTAGCTCCAAGACCCTTCAACATTCCTCATGCGTGGCAGATGATCTGCAAGTATCTTTGGCACCTGCAATGAGGGTTGGCGACACCTTGTACTCCTCCTAGATTTCATGGCTTCGCAGGGATATTCAATGCGTGCAGGTACATTGGAAGAGAGTAGGGAAAACAGGGGTTATTTTCTCTATGGAGAATTCTTTCACCATTATTGATGGGTTACGCTAAGCTCTCAAAAATTCTTGGTTCACTACGCGCTTGGAAGTTTGGCCTCTGCCTCAAGGTGGCGCCTTTGTTTGGCTAGCGTATCTCTGTAGTGCTCAGTTTGCAAGTTTGAGTGAGTCGAGGTTCAACTTGATTATCATCTCAGGACATAGGAGAACTCCGTGTCATGCTAGCTGGGGAAGGGGCAAACCCAAGCGCGGATGCAGCGTGTAAGTCACTAGAGACTATGAAAATCATATCTCTCCTCAGGTCTGAATCCTTTTTTAAGACTCGGAGGCAAGGTTCCTCAACCAGAGGCGAGCTTCTGGACAGGGAGGAAGCTAGGTAAATCACTATTGGCTCGTTAAAAATATGCTATGTAATCTATTTAACGATATGCTTAGCAACTGGTCAGACCCCCATGACTCTATCCTAGCCATGAAAACCAGAATGGCTGAAATTGACTCTCAGCTCATGGCCATGGACAATACGTTTACATGGAAAGGCACGGTTGGCATCGTAGGGCATGGTGGACTCGGAGGAAGTTGCAGTGGAAGTGTGATAGGGGGTGTAGTTTACATTGGTTTTGGGGGAGGTGGCAGTGGGAGTGCAACAGGTTGCACAATTGTGGCTCCACAGGAAATGCCTTTCCCCATCCATTCGTGAGTGAAGCCACTCTTCAAATGTCTAAAAAACATGGTAGGATAGAAATCGGAACAACAACAACAATTACCCCCACCCGCTCTTGAGGATGCTACCAACACATCCATCGCTTCACAGGAAGAAAGAAGGTTGATCCCCATCATCGAGATAAACCCCCTATCATAAAGAATGCGCTCATTATCTAGAGAAACTACTTATTGTTTTAGGTTTTTTGCAATAGTTGTGAAGTCTGGTTATGTCAATGTCTCTTTTTAAATTTGAAACCTGTAACTATGTCTATGTCTGTTACATTGTCTAATACTTGGTACTCTCCTAATCTTATAGTCATGCACAATTTCATCTTTGGTTTTCATATACAACTCTCATTTTTTTAGAGGCTTGATGGGTGACTTCACCTCCTAAGACCTCCTCTGGTTAGGGTTAATTTTGTACATTTTGTCTTTATATTTTAATAGATCTGTGCCGCTTGCAAAAAATGACATTAACATAACTCTTAGAAAAAATACAAAATACATCAATATAACATTTTAGCATTCAAAGAGAGATAATTTAAAATTATAACTACCATCTCCTTAGAGTTCAAAGTCATACAAATTTAGAATTTTCAAAATCAAGTAACATAAGCCTTATAAAAATACATGATATATCTATATAAACTTAACATGACACTTACAAAAGATATCAATATAACAATTTAGCATACTAAAAAAGATACATTTAAAATTATAACTACCATTTCCTTAGGATTCAAAGTCAATCATGTTTAGAATTTTCAAAATCAAAGTGAATGAGGTTAAGAAATAGAGATAAATGTCCAAGTATGGATTTTCCTATTTTAACTATGATCTTCTCAATATTCGATGTCATATAAATTTACAAATTTAAAGGTCAAGTTAGTAAGGCGAATAAAATGAGCATCAAAGATTATAACTCCCATCTTTTTAAGATTCAATGTCATCGATATTATAATTTTCAAAATCAAGTTAGGGACGTCTCGAGATAGAGATAAATGTTTAGTGAGGATTTTCCTATTTTGTTTTCTCTTTAACTTTGTCTTAAGGTTTTTTTTTCAATATGGGCACACTTCATGCCTAACCCCAAGAGCGTTGAGGAGAATGGATCCCACGACCTCACTTGCGGGGAGGCCTAACTACGGTTGCTCGACCGCTTGAGCTAACTCTTGGGGCTGACTCTTAAGGTTATACGGAGTGATAATTAGAGTAATATTATCTAAAGAATATGACCATACTCAAATTTCGACATTTTGATAAATAAATAAAAACAGATTAATGAAAATAATAAAACCATGTGTTGTTGGGTTGTTTTACACTTAAATAAATCACTATTACATTAACAAATTCTCTCTATATTGAACAAGATAATTATTCCTAAATTATTCAAATATATGTTATGTTATAAAAATTTTAATAGCCCACTTGAAAAATGATAACTTAATATGATTTTGAGTATAACGTAATATTATTTTATTTTTGATCCAGTATTGGAAAGATAAACCTAAAAGTCAATCAAAATAATGTAAATATTAATTTAACTATGTGGCCCTTCGTTTCGTTTCATACGCGAAGAGAATCCCATTCCCTTGGACTTTTGACGCTTAGTATTCAGCTATTATGCAACCGACAGATTAGATCTCCATCATAAATAAAACATATAACACTATAGCTGTATCCCACTGGGCCAGCTAAAATCAATCTAGTTCGATTTTCGCTCTGTTTTCTGGTTGTTGTTTTTTTATCAGTTTCTAGTTACGAGTTTTGATGGAATATTGAAAACCAGTAAAAATATTGCTAGATTTTATAAAGTGTTGGTGGACTTGGTGGAGTTTTTGTATCAGATGATTTCATTTGTGTGTTTAAAACTGTTCAACAAACAACACAAATTACAAATTTATGAATTAAATTATTGAACCTAAAGTCAATCGTCCCTAATTAGACGGCTCCAAAATCAATTCCGTAAACGTGCACTATCGTTCAGGCTCGCCTATATGAAAAAACATTTATTCATATATTAATTGATATAAGCATCCAAGAATGATGATGTTGAAGATGTTTTGGATC